>VMDO01014410.1:0-37775 GCA_007922755.1 Pedetes capensis | reverse complement strand
ATACAACTATATATATACACTATATATATACAACACTATATATATATGGAGCTGGGATTTAGCTCAATTGGTAGAGTGCTGCGCTGCAGTCTCTGAGGTCCCAAGTTCGATTCCCAGCACCACAGAAATGGGAGAAGGACCTGGCAATCCACTCCCAAGACAATCCGGAAACAGTCAGCCATTGAAAACCCTATGAGGGTCGCTATGAGTCGGATACCGACTCGACGGCACCCAACAACAACAACATATATATATAGACATTCAACACTATATATATATATATATATATATATATATATATATATATAGTGTTGAATGTCTATAAAAAATTCAGGAAGGGGTATGACAATCAAAGAACTCCTGGTTACATAGGGCAGAGCTGTGACTGGGAAAATTTCTAACATCAAGTTATGAAAACAAGATAAATAACAGAAGGTACTTGACAATAGAAAAATGATAAGCATTATTTAAAATTAAAACTATGTATTAAGATTACAACATCATTTAAGTTTGTTCCATAGTACGTTTCCCCCTAATGAGATTGTTCAAGGCTTCTCAAATATGGTGTAGGAAGCAAATACATATGTATGAAGCTATAAATTCTTTTTCTCTATTGACTCAATAATTTCAATCTTTATTCCAAAGGAACAATTCAAATAAAAAATGAAACTTACAAGTGTTTCTTTTTCTTTGTGTATCTATTTATACAAATTTGATATATGTGTTTTTATACATATATGAGAGGTGGGGGTTTAGCTCAGTTGGTACAGTGCTGCCCTGCACTCTCTGAGGACCTGGGCTTGATCCCCAGCAGGGCACAAATGGGAGAAGGACATAGAAATCCACTCCTGAAACAATCCTGAAGCAATCAGACATTGAAAACCTTATGAAGGTTGCTATGAGTCAGATGCTGTTCAACAGCACCTAAGAACAGTATAAATATAAGAAATGTAGATATCTCAAATGGATGAAATTTTGTACTGAATTTTGTAGGGGTAAGTTGCATAAAAAATATAGTAAAATTTTATTGAACTAAGGTTTTCCCCAGACATAATATTTATAGATATTTAATTGTTACTTTGCCTGCAGCTGTACCACTGTGGTGTCCAATCCCATCAGATCTCCAAAGCTAAGCAGGGTTGAACCTGGTTTGTGCTTGGGTGGCAGACCACCTGGGAACACTAGGTACTATAGGCTTGGGAGAAGAACCCGGCAGCCCACTCCCAAAATACAATTAGCCATTGATAACAGTATGCATAGCAGAGAAAGCAGTAACAACACTATTTCGCCTGTTGTATGTAGGGTTGCTATGAGTCAGACCTGACTTGACAGTAACAACAACAACAAATTGTTTCAAGAGTAGGCTGCTGAGTCTTTCTCTCTAGTCTGTCTTAGTCTGGAAGCTGAGCTGAAACCTGCCCACAGTGGTGGCCCTACTGGTATCTGAAACACTGTTGGGATAACTTTCAGCATCACAACAATGTGCAAGCCCTAAAAGCATGATGAGCTGACAGACATGTAGGGGACACATGAGGTACAAATACTCTCTTCTGATAATGGAATAATAGAAGATATTTTAAATTTATGTGTGTACATTTTAGTAGATTAATAAACTCATAGTCTACTTATAATAATGATGATAACTTTGTGAGTAATGTTTGCATTGCATAATACTGGTAATGTAATAATAATGTGATATAATTACTAATATCTGAGTATTAATAGTGAGTTAGGCACTATTCTGAGTCCTTACAAGTATTACCTGACTTAATTCTCATCATAAGCCTCTAACCTTGGTGCTTTTATTATCTACTTGTATTTCACACATGCAGAGTCTGAGGTACAGAGGGGTTTGTAAACTTGTCCAATTGGCACAGCCTGCCAGTGACTGAGCTGGGATTTTACCTCTGGTGATCCTTTTTAGAGATGGAGAGAACATTATTGACAAAGTACTTGCAAAATGAAATTGATGTTATTTTCTTCCAATAAAAAATAACAGTAAGGAATATTTGAGAATTTCTAAAACTAAGGAAATAGTTGAACTGTAGTCTTCAACTAGCTTCTTTAGCCATGAAGGACAGTAAGGCAACAATGCTTCAACCAGGATCCTGTTTCTCAAGATAATGGCTTTTCTACTTTTTTTCCCTAATTGCTTTTCCTCCTTCTATTTTTCTTTTTCTTTTTCTTTTTTTTTCTTTTAAATTTTACCCATTGTGAAACTTGATTGGAGAAAATCTCAATTCAGTAGTCCGCTCTCAAGAGAATACCTATCAAAGGTAATGATCTTTTAAAAGAATAAATCCCTTTTTTCCCTGACAAAATATAGAAATATGGTACAATGAAACCTCTCAAATGAATACTCAGGAAAAAGAGAAAAGAAATCTATTAAAATGCTATCACTATTTGAATTTTTCCAAGAAAAATCAAATGCATTTCTTTTTAAAATGGGATCCTCTTTTATGGGGTTGTGGGAAGAGAGACTGTGTAATATTAAAAGTAATTAGAAACTCCACAAATTATATAGGCTGCCCATATTAAAACACAGCAAATGAACTCTATGTCCAAACCTCTGTATACATGGTCAATTCAGTCTATTCTTCTTTAAAACAGTCTGGAAAAATTCAGAATAAAAACATATTTATTTAAAAAACACATGGGATGCCTATGAATTTTGGGGGAAAATATAATCATAAAGGAGAAAAAGTGGAAGCATTCATATTCAATACCCCAAAATAAACATAACCAATATTTTCGTGGATGTCCTTATAGCCATTTTACAAGTGTTGCACACATAGGCATAAAAAGAACAAAATGGAAATATGCGATATTTCACTTAAACTTATTTTAAACTTTCTTCAATAGTTCGTAATATACAGTAATTTTTCACATGGTTTTAATGGTTAAATACAATATTGTTGCACTGTGTATCTCATTCTAATAAATTAATATGCTATAATTAGGTATTCAGATTGTTCATTAACATGAACAAAGCTAATGCTGTTATGGCTAACTCTTAAACTGTCTTCATTAGTATAATTATATATTTAAAAATGTTAAAGACATCACAGGACGTTAACTGTGACAATGATTAATGTCTAGGGGCCAATAATTTAGTCATGGATGGTAAAAATTCTTTAGCCCATATAATGTGTCAGGTACCAAATGAAATAATTTTTGAACACAATATGGAATGTCAAAATTAAGTTAACCAATTTATCCATCACCTTAAACAGCCAACATTTTTGTGGTTAGAACATTTAAGATTCATCTTCCTAGGGATATTGCAAAACAACTGAGAAAAATCTAAAAAAATATGAACTCTGATGTATCATGAAAAATCAGTACCATTATAACATGCTTAATTTATGTTGGGAAAAGCATCATGTCTTAAATAATATAGGAAATAGATTGTTAAAAAGAACAAGGGCTTTCTCTGATCCTATTAAGAAATAAACACTAAAAACCAATATCAACAATATACCAAAAACAATTTATCACAACTATTTTTCACTGACTGGTCAATTTAGTCCTATGCAACTAATTATTGTAAGAGTGGGTTTTGGATGAACACTTATGTTTATGAAACCATGCTTTGGAGTAAAATATGTTCAGGAAATTTTGGTAGACCCTGATACTATCTGAGTAATATTTAAGCTAGTCCATCTTTTGACTTTGAAGCTCAGTCTGTTATTTCCAATATCAATAATTATGACCATCCAATCATCTCTGCAATATCCTGAGCTTGCTTTTCTTGATTAAGAAACAACTTCTAACCTGTTAACCTGCTGGCAGCTGAAATCATCTGTAGATAAGACTAAATAGATGTGAGTAATTTATTAAAATAACAATAAAAAAGAAGACAAATACTTTTCTAGAGTAAAATATGTACCTATTTTATGAGGATTCATTCAGTGATTACCCTGGGTGTCAGAACATGTTATACACATTGATCTGCAAACCTTCCAGTTCTTTATGTTCACAGTCTCTGACATGTGTATAGACATTAATAACAATCCAGCTATATAAAAATACTATTGATTTAAGCTTTTCTCTTTAGTTCTTATAATGATGTTGAGCTAAAGAAGAAATATGGAATATACCACATACCAATAAATATTATTTTAGCAAATTTAATTCAATATATATATGTATATAAAAGGAAAATACAGCATGGACAAATGAAATTTATCTCAGAAATATAATATTGGGCTAACATTTAAAAATCAGTCAGTACAATTGAGCAGAATAGCAGTATATATATTATGTAATATATAATATATAATATACATAATGTATATTTTGGGGCTGGGGTTTAACTCAATTGGTAGAATGCCCCTCTTTGTTACCAGAGGCCCTGGGTTCAATCCCCAGCATCACAAAAATGGGAGAAGGACATGGTTACTCACTCCTGAAGCAGTTCTGAAACAGACATTGAAAACTCCATGAGTAGCAGAGAAGGACTGACACAGTGCAAGGCATGGCACAGTGTCGGCGAGTATTTCCTCTGTTGTACATATGGTTGCTTTGAGTTGGATCCAACTCAATGTCACCTAAAAATTTTATACATGCATATATATGTGTGTATATATATATATATACACACACACATATATACACACACATATATATACACATAATACATATATACACATATGTATATGTGTACATATATATGTATATATGTATATGTGTGTATATATATGTATATATGTGTATACACACATATACATATATATAGTGGTAGTATGGAATTGAACTGGGCATAACACGTTTCACAAGTGCTCTACCACAGAGCTACACTACTTGTCCATTGTTTATTTTTTATATTGAGACAAGGTTTCACTAAATTACTCAACCTGCCTCATGTCAAAGAGTTGCCAGGATACATGCCAGATGGTGCCCAGCAATGAAATATATTTTAATAACATGTACGACACTTAATAGAAGTAGGAAAGGTATTTGCTAAAATCCTACATCCAATTATGATAAAATTCAGCAAAGTGAAGATACAAAAGACATTCTTAAGCTTGAAAAAGAGCACTGGTTTCTTGAGTAGCTATAACAAAGTACCTCACACTGCACAACTTAAACAACAAAATCTGACAGTTCTGGAGGCGAGAGTTCCAAAATTCAAGGTGTCAACAGGAATGGGTCTTACTTAGGGCTGGAAAAAAGAAGTAGTTCTGTTTTTCTCTTAGTTTTTGGTAGCTTCAGGCATTCCTGACTTGTAGACAGTGTTTTCCCAGTGCCTTTGGTTTATCTATTTTCTGTGCATATCTATCTCTGTGTCCAAATTTTCCCCTTGACTAGGACACAGTTGTATTGCATTTGTTGTCATTAGGTGCTGTCAAGTCGGTGTTGAACTCTTAGCGACCCAAGGTACAACAGAGGAAACACTATTGTTGCACTTCTCTGCTATTCATTGTGTTTTCAACGGCTGCTTGTTTTTTGGGAGTGGGTTGTCAGGTCCTTCTCACAAGCATACGGCATCTGGTGTTCCCAGGCTGTCTCCCATCCAAGTACTAACCAGGACTGACTTGCTTAGCTTCTGAGATCTGTCGGGATTTAATGCTACAGTGGTACAGTTGCAGTTGTATTGCATTTAGGCTCACTTTAATGCCCTAATCTCAACTTGATCATCTGCAGAAATCCAGTTTTCAAAGGAGGTCACATTCAGAAATGGGTTACGACTTCAACATGCTTTGGGAAGGACATAATTTAACTCATAATAGACAATTATGAAAACCTACAGCTAACATAGAACTTAGTAGTGAAAAATTAAATGCTTTCCTATGTGTTCAAGAACAAGGCAAGGCTATCTTCTCTGATGTCCTCTATTTAGAAATGTACTTATGATTTTGGTGACGATAAGGCAATAAAAATACATAACAGACATATTGATTGAAAAGGAAGAAAAGAAACTGTTCCTGTTCTAAGAATAACATGAACAATGCTTGTGAAAATTCATTGGCATCTAAAAAATATGTTTTAAAGCTGGTCGCGATGGCGCACGCCTGTAATCCCAGTGGCTCAGGAGGCAGAGGCAGGAGGATCGCAAGTTGGAGACCAGAGGCAGTGTGCAAAATTTAGTGAGACTCTGTCTCAAAAAAAAAAAAGTGAAAAAAGTGGGCTGATAGTGCAGCTCAGTGTCTAGCACTTGCAAAGCATGCAAGCATGAGGCCTTGGGTTCAACCCCCAGTACTGGAAAAAAATATTTTAAAAACTAGCAAGCACATTTATGAAGGTTGGGGGATACAATATCAATATATAAAAATTAATTATATTTACATTTACTAGGAATAAACAATTGAAAATATACCCAAACCATATGAAACCATAGCATCTTCTATCATTTAAGAATGATTTACATACTTTGTACTACTTTTATTGTTATAGCTTCAGGTTTATTTCTTCTGGGATGTCTTCTGAAGTTAGTCCATTCAGTTTGCAGCTATTTTTCATATCAGGTGCTATAGTTTTTACCTTTAGAGTTTCTATTTGATTTTGTGTTTTAATTTCCATTGGCCTACTTAATGTTCAATGTTTTCACTAGCCTTTGAACATACAGAATATATTCAATAACTGCTTTAATGTCTTTACCTGCTAGTTTTAACTGTGTGGTGTAGCTGAATTTTTTTTTTTCCTATTTGTTGAACCCAAGTCTGCCTTGCACATGCTAGGCAAGTGGTCTACCACTGAAATATGCCATTAGCTCCATTCTCATCTTTTATTTTGAGAGACAGTCTCACTAAATTACATAGGCTGCCTCTGGTCTTGAACTCAGGATCCTCTGACCTCAGTGTCCTGAGTCACTGGGATTACAGACATATGCCATGGCACCTGGCTTTTAACTGATTGTGATTAATTGATTCTTTTTGTGATAATGGTTTATATTTCTTTGGTTCCTTGCTGACTGGCTAACTTTGATTCAATGCCATACATTTTGTGTTTTTTCTTTTGGTTGTTAGATATTCTTGGAGTCCTACAAATATGTTTGAATGTACTGGGATGTAGATGGAAATAGTTTGATCACTCATATCTTCATTTTGAAAATATGTTAGAACGAGGGCAGCATTTAGACTAAAGATACTTCATCCAAACCCCTGAAAATAATGGTGTTTTGCAGCTAGTTACCATTACACTTTACTTGGCTCTGTGGAGACATTGGCTCCAATTTTCTTACTCGTTTTGTATGGTTCTTCCCTGGTCTTGGATAGCTTATTCAATGGATGTGTTCATCAGTGCTCTGGTGAATACTCAGAGAAGATGCACCGTAGATCTCTGGACGTTTCCTTCTGTTATTCTCTTCACTCTGTGGTTCTATGAGGTTGTCTTTCTGGACTCTTATCTTTGAAGTCCTTTGGCTTCTTGTGGGATGTCCCTGTCTATGTCACAGTTTAGAAATTGTATTAAGATGGTAAACTGTGGTAATTACATGGCCATTTGTTTGTGTCTGGTTTCTGAGAGACCACTGTCTTTTAGGCCTGATGTCCAATGTAAGGAATACCATTGCTTCATATGTCACATCAGTATTGTTTTTAGTTTCAAGTCAAAGGATTAATCAAATCCCTCTTATAGAAGTTGTCTTGAGGTAGATGAGATCTTTTACTTCCCAAGAAACAAATAACATTCTGTCTTGGACTTAACAAAAGCATTGTGTGTGTGTGTGTATGTGTATGTGCAGTTCACATATATTTGGAGATGGAGAATTGAATCAAGTGGCTTACTAGGAGACAAAAAAAGTATTTGACAATAAAAGGTAATCATTTATAACATATTCAGATATTTAAAAGTGGGTTATGCCAACAAACAGTTATTTTTGAAGTTTTTAAAAACACTTCTAATAGACCTTATTCTGGTCATAGATTCCAGAGTACAAAAGGCTAAAAGCTGGAAATTTGTCATTGTTTATTTGCTTAACTTTCATCTTAAAAGAAACTTTCTACCAGGTCTTTTATGACAGAAAAAAGTCCTCAAAGGAAATATATGAATCACACACACACACACGCACGCACGCACACACACACACACACACACACACACACACACACACACACTTTAGTTGGGAATACATTTTGGATCGAAATCTTTAACAAAGTGCTAATGTCATGTCATCCAAGATATGTGGTAATTGAAAAAAAAATCACTAATTTGCTCACATGCTGCTTTTGTCTTTCATCAGCAAAGACCACTAGGGATGTATACACATTAAAAATATAAGACTGACTTTTAACATCTTTAAAGAGATCTTATGGATCATCTTTCCTTGTTTTCAGTAATGGGGAGACAGGGACTTTCATATACAATTGAGTAACCCATCAGACTTACATACCCTGCAGATTTAATCAGAAATTCAAAAAAAAAAATCTCTTACTGAGTAAATTCTATGTATGAAACATGATTTTAGACAATACTATTCATAGAAAAATAAATGCATTTCCTGGTTTTAAAGAGTTTTGATTCTAGAGAGGAGAGGGATGTTTGAATAAATCTAATTAATAACGTGTGACCCCCACTGTGATGGGAGAATAGTAGGCTTTGGGAGTTTGGGATGTACTACAAGAGGAAAACAATTCCTGAGCTCAATTTTTAATCTTTAAGAGTAGGCAAAGCAAACTAGAAGGAATGGGTATGTAAAAGGTATCATGAGGGAATGTTATATATCATCCCTAACTTTGCCTTCACAAAGAATGACCCATGTTTAATTTTCTGTTAGGCATTTTTAAATGACTTAAAAACCATATTTTATATGCAAAATTTTAGGCTCGGTTAAATAAGAGTATATACATTCCAATTACCTCCCCAAATCATTGTTCATATTTTAGGTAGAATATGTTTGCAAAAGTGTGATCTATAGATGGTAGTGTTCTGCTTAAAGCTCTTCAATTGCTTTTCTCCCAATCCCATTCAGAAAAATCTTAAATTATTACAAAATGTGCTCCAATTTCATTCATGTTCTGTTCACTATTCCCACTTTAACTACCTCAAATTTATGTCACATTCCTCATTGCATATAGAACCAGACCTTTTTATTCCTATGTTGTTGTTGCTTTAAAATTTCAGGCTTCCTCCTGCCAACAAACATTCCTAGGCTACTTAAAATCTCTCCTGGCACTTATGGCTCCATCAGCAAGCATCTACAGAGAGTTCTGCATGATGGGAATGTAAGTGGCTCATCCTAAACTTCCAAATTTCTAGTAACAGCTCTTAAAGTAAGTTACATCGGTTCAGAGGAAGATGGATGCCAGCTTTCTTCCACTAATCTCTGTATCTTTACTTGCAAGAGTACAGAAGGACTCAAACTCTTAGATTTATGCCTTCCAACATTCAGTCTCACTGCCACTTTCTGCCTTGGACTAACATCACTACTCCCATCCTGCAATTAACTCCTGTGTCTGTTTGCTACCAGGAGAAGTAGTGATTTCCAGGTCATTCCTCATGTTCTGCTATACCAAGTGAAAATCTCTATTTTTATATTAGATCCCATTCCTTTTGCTTTATTAAAGGAAAATTCCTTGAGAAAATCACCCTACTGTTTAGTGAACCACAAAGTTTTCCCGTCTACTAAACCTTTCTCATCAGCCCTGAAAGTTGACTATATTAACTCTCTCAGGTATTTCCCAATTATCTAATCCCCTTAAAACCTCTCCCAGAAAACTGCCTTAGGTTCTTCCTCACACATTTTGTTTTGCTACTACCTTTCAGTAAACTCAGCTTTTACACAGATACACCAACAATCTTTCCATTGATAAATATAGTGGTCAATACTCATATCAAAGCACACTGGCCTTTCAGTAAAATTGTTCACAATTGCCCTTTCTCCATTCTGAAACACGTTCTCTATTAGGTTTGAGAGACAGTCACTTCCCTTATGTTCCCCACATCTTGTCCTTTATGAAACTCCTCTCATCTTCTTGAAGGCATCACCATAGCATGTTTCAGGGTGAACCCTTTGTCTTCTCTACTGTGTAATCAGTCTCTTGGTGATGTCATTCTTGAAGATTTAATTCTCATTATCATTTGCCTGAAATTACCTACCTCTTTCTTCCCTTCCCACATTTCCCAATACTCCTCTCCTTTCCTTCTGTGTTTTTCCCCACTGACTTCCATACTGGCACTAGATGTTTATCAGGAATGTCCCTAACTTTGGAAATTGGCATGCTCTCTTCCTTCTGCCTGGAATGTCTTATCTGCAGATAACTTTATGAGTTTTCCTCACCACTTGTAATACTTGTTCAACTACAGCTCTCACAATGAGAAATATCCTGATCAATCCATTTAAAATTAGTCACTCACTTTCACTCAGGCAATGATGTGCCTTCCCTTGTTTTTCTCCATAAAATATACCATCCAAATTATTATGTTTTTATTAATTTATTTTAAATTTCTATGTACATCTAGTATAATGTAAGCTTCATAAGATAAGGGATTCTTCTTTATTTTTCTCTTTTCATCACTGATGTATCTCCAGCTTAGAAAAGTACATGGGAAATGCAGGAGAAGAATTGGTGCTTTTGAATTATGGTGCTGGAGATAAGTATTGAATACACCATGGATTATAAAAAGAACCAACAGATACGCCCTAGAAAAAGTACAACCAGAGTGTTACTTGGAAGCAAGGATGGCTAGACTGCATCTTAGATATTTTGGATATGTGGTCAGGAGGGACCAATTTCTGGAGAAGGATATCATGTTTGGGAGAGTCGTATGTCATCAGAAAAAGGGAAAACCCTCAACTAGATTGATTGCACACAATGGCTGCCACCATAGGCTTAAAAATAAAGAGATCATGTGCATGACATAGTGTTGGGGGATGTTTTGTTCTGTTGTATGTAGGGTCACTAAGAGTGAGACCCAACTTGATGGCACCTAACAAGTTGAATAATTTAATGAGTGAAACACTTCTGTCAATTTTACCTGCCTTAATTTTCCTTTGATATTTAATATAGTTATCATTGGTTTTTAGCAATTCTTACCTAACCTTGATGATCAAGTTGCATCCTCTGATTTTCTCCTTCCTTCTTTGTTTCCTTGTTTCCTTGTTTCCTTCCTTGTTTCCTTCCTTGTTTCCTGCTTTCCTTCCTTCCATGCATCCATCCTTCCTTCCTTTCTTTTTTTTCTTTCTTATTTTTGTGGTACTTGGGGGTTGAAACTAGGGCCTTCTGCATATTTTGCAAGTGCTCTACTAGTGAACTGCACTGGCAGTCCCTTTTTAATCTTTTATCTTGAGACAGGGTCCTACTAAATTTCTCAAGCACCCTCTGTCCTTTAATTTAGGATTCTTCTGATTCAAGCTGTCAAGTATCTGGGATTATAGTGTGCCACTGCACCTGGCAATGGGATTTTCTTATAACAAGAATTATTATGCTGTATTCCTTGTTACTATTTTTATACTTGCTTGTCTTTATCCCTGAACCTAGATTATAGGCTAAGACAGGGTAGAGACTAAGTTTTATTATGTTATAAATATTTAGTAGAGCTCCTGTGAAAACTAGTTACTATACTCAATAGATTTTTCATGTATGCCTTGTAAATGGGTAGGAAGTTGCACTAAAGAAAAAATCTTTCATAATTTATTGAAATACTTCATATTTTCTATAACCTCTTAAAATATTCCTTTTGTTAAAAGCCATACTTGAAAAGATTTGTTCCTTCAGCTATCTTTCTGGATCTTCCAAAAAGACAGCAGAGATTCTAGGCCTCATGTCTTACAGAGAGATAGGACAATCCATTGCCTCCATTACTTTAGAGGGTGGAATATGGGCAACAAAACAGCCCTGGGCCCTACCACTAGGGCCCTACCCTAGTCTGTGGAGGATATGTTGATGCTTGTTCCTTACCAAAAAGGAGACAAAAACAGCTCATTATATAGGAAATAAAGGCCATGTAGAAGGAAATGGTGTAATGCTGTAGGCTAAGATATCATTGATCCGATTTGGGAACAATAAAATCACATAGTTAATGTTAAAATAGGTCTTATTTATGACACTGTATTCAAGTAATCATAAAAAGAAAAATGCAAACAGCAATGAAATCACTGAAAAAAATTGATTAAATTTCAAAGTACTCAGAGGTTCTAATGAGGTTTTATTGAAAACATAAATTGTGATATAATTTATATAATTACTATTGTAAATATATTTATGATAAAAATAGGAAATAATGAGAACAATGAAATCGACTAAAATTAATTATCTTCATACCACTATTGTCAATATTTGAGAATGGTTTATTTCTATTTTTTATAGTTTATATAATTTTTAGAATGGGTTGGGGTTTAGCTGAATTTGTAGAGTTCTGTTCTGCATGCACTGAGGCCCTGGGTTCAATACCAAGTACCACAAAAATGGGAGAAAGATGTGACAGCCCACTCCTGAAACAATCAGCTATTGAAAACCCTATGAATAGCTGAGAAGCACTGACATAGGGCAAAGCATGGCACAGTTTTGGGGAGTGTTTCATTCTGTTGTAAATAGGGTTGCTATGAGTCAGATCTGACTCAATGGCAGATGGAACATACAGGAATCAAGTTGACTATATTTTTGAAACGGATGATGGGAAAGTGCAATATCAAAAGTCAGAACAAGACCAGGTGCTGATTATAGATCAGACCATCAACTGCTCATATGCACGTTCAAACTGAAACTGAAGTAAATTAGAACAAGTAGAGAGGACCAAGGGAAGGCCTTTGAGTATATCCCACCTGAGTTCAGAGAAAATTTCAAGGACAGGTTTGATGCATTGGAAACTAATGATTAAAGACCCAAGGAGTTCTGGCATGACCTCAAAGACATCATTTATGATAAAGTAAAAAGATTACTAAAAAGAGAGGAAAAAAAGAAAAGGCCAAATTACATGTCAAAAGTGACTCTGAAACTTTTCCTTGAATGTCCAGCAGCTAAAGTAAAAGAAAGACATGATGAAATTAAGGAATTAAACAAAAGATTACAAAGGGAGGTTGAGAGACAAAATCAAATATTATACTGACATATGCAAAGATCTGGAGATTGAAAACCAAAAGGGAAGAACATGCTCTATTTTTTTCAAGCTAAAGAAATTGAAGAAAAAATGTAAGCCTCGAGTGTCAATAGCAAAGGATTCTAGTGGGAAATTACTAAATGACACAGGAAACATTAAAAGAAGATGGAAAGAATGCCCAGAGTCATTAGACAAAAAATTGGTGGATGATTAACCATTGCATGAAGTTGTATATGATCAGGAACCAATGGTACTGAAAGACAAATTGGAAGCTTCCTTGAAGGAATGGATGAAACATAAGCCTCCAGGAAATTATGGAATACCAATAGAGATTTTTCAACAAATAGATGCAGCAATGAAGGTGCTAACTTGTTTATGCCAAGAGATTTGAAAAACAGCTCCTGAACAACTGATTGGAAGAGATCCATATATGTGTCTATTCCCAAGAAAGGGGATCCAACTGAATGTGGAAATTAGTGAACCATATCATTAATATAATACATCAGCAAAATTTTCCTAAAGATCATTCAAAAACAACTATAGCAGTATATAGACAGAGAATTGCCATAAAATCAAACCAGATTCAGAATAGGACATGAAACCAGGGACATCATTGCTGACATCAGATGGCTATTAGCCAAAAGCAGAGAATATCAGAAAGATGACTATCTATACTTTATTAACTATGCAAAGGTGTGGATCATAACAAATTATGGACAATATTGTGAAGAATGGAAGTACAAGAACACTTAATTATGCTCATGAGGAATCTGTACATGGACATTTGAACATAGGAAGGGAATAATCCTGGTTTAAAGTCAAGAAATGTGTGCATCAGGGCTGTATCTTTTCATAGTACTTCTTCAATCCCTATGCTGTGCAAATAATCCAGGAATCTGGATTTTATGAAGAAGAACATGGCATCATGATTGAAAGAAGACTCATTAACGACCTGCATTATGCAGTTGACACAACCCTGCTTGCTGCATCTGAAGAGGATTTGAAATATTTACTGAGAACACTGCCTTCAATATGCATTACATTTCTACATCAAGAAAACAAAAATCCTTACAACTGGGTCAGTAAACAACTTCAGGGTAGAGAGAAAATTGAGGTTGTCTAAGATTTTGCTTTACTTGGTTCTATAATCAACACCTGTAGAAGCAGCAGTCAAGCAATCAAAAGATGCATTGCATTGGTAAAGGCTGTTGTAAAATATCTCTTTAAAGTGTTGAGAAGGAAAAATGTCACATTGAATATGAAGGTGTGCCTGACTCATGCCATAATATTTTCAGTTGCATGATATGGTTATGAAATGTGGACATTGAGTAAGGGAGACAGGGGAAGAACTGATGCTTTAAATTACAGTGCTAGAGACTAATACTGAATACACCATACACTGCCAAAAGAACCAACAGATCCATTCTAGAAAATGCAAACAGAGAGCTCATTGGAAACAAGGGTGGCTAGACTGTGTCTTATGTATTTGGAACATGTAAGGAGGGACCAATCCCTAGAGAAGGATATCATGTTTGGGAGAGTGGCAGGTCAATGAAAATAAAGAAGAACCTCAACTAGATGGATTCACACAGTGCCTGTAATAACGGGCTTAAATATAAAAAAAGATTGTGTGCCTGGTACAGAATTGGGGAGTGTTTTGTTCTGTTGTACCTAGAGTCACTGTGGCTAAGACATGACTCAGTGGCACCTAACAACATAATAACAGTTTTTAGGATGTTGTTGTTGTTAGGTGCTGTCAAGTCTTGTTTGACTCATAGTGACCCTCATCTCCTAGAGTTTTCAATGGCTGATTATTTTGGGATTGCCTCAGGAGTGGATTGTCATGTCCTTTTCCCATTTATGTGGTGCTGGGAATTGAACTTGGGACCTCAGAGACTGCAGAGCAGTGCTCTACCAACTGAGCTAAATCCCAGCCCCCAAATTTTAGGATACCTAAATAGCTTTGTAAAATTTTCTGTCAAAAAACTCTGTTATAGACATACTCATATCACAAAATATTCTTATTTAGCATAATTATAAATTGAATGTGTCTACCTTTACCTAGGAAGAAGAACCTGGCAACCCACTCCCCAAAATCAATCCATCATTGAAAACCCTATGAACAGCAGAGAAGCACAGACAATAGTATTTTGCCTGTTGTATGCAGGGTCACTATGAGTTAGATACCGACTCAACAGCACCTAACAACAACAAACCTTAACCTAATATTTTTATTTTTGACATTCATATTGCTTTAACATTGTCATCATTATATTAAAACCCTATTCCTAAATCATTGTAAATGACCCTAGTATTATAGTTTTAAAAACATAGATATATTTATTTACGGATCGTGACACAAAATGTCAAATTACCTTCTTGAGAGATTGTATCAACATTCATTCTACTAGTTTAAAAGTATTTCTCTTTCATCATACTTTCATGCATGTGAAAATGCATTGAGTCTTAATCTCTGGGGATTAGCTCAGTTTGTAGACTGCTACCCTTCACTTTCTTAGAACCCAGGTTCACTCCCTACCACTGCAAAAGTAGGAGAAGGATGTGGCAGTCCACTCCTGAAACAATCCTCAAACAGTTAGGCATTTAAAACTCAATGAGGGTTGCTGTGAGTAGCATTGACCTGGATGGCACCTAACAACAACATTGTTACTGTTTCCTTTTAAATCTGAACATTATTTACTCAATGCTCATTTTCTAAGTGGCTAGGTTAATTGTACTTTATAAGTTGATTATTTATTTATATTACAGGTAAACTACCTGGTTTTTGACTTTTTCCTGAGGCAGTCTTCATTTGTTTCCTTTTTATTTGCAAATTTACAGCATGGATGCTATTCATTCCATTTATGTGTTGCAAACATTTTTCGTAGTTTGTGATTTCTCTTCCAGTTCTGTTTACACTATCTTTTGAAGGAGTGTTTCACTATTTTAGTTATTCTTGTATTATTTCTTTCTCTGATTTAATACTTAGAACACATTTCACCACGTATGCTTCAATTATACAAAGAGTTCCATAGGTCTGACATTGTTCTTTACAACATATTGACTCTGCTAGTCCTCACACAATACTTTAAGAAATCAATATTGTTGTTCATATTTTATAGATGAGTAAGCTTAGGGCTGGGATTTAGCTCAGTTGGTAGAGCACTGCTCTGCAGTCTCTGAGGTCCCGAGTTTGATTCCCAGCACTGCAAAATGGGAGAAGGACATAACAACCCACTCCCAAGGCAATCCTGAAACAGTCAGCCATTGAAAACCCTATGAGGATCACTATGAGTTGGACTTGACTTGACAGCACCTAACAACAACAAGCTTGAAACACAAATGTTAAGTTATTTCCCTGAAGTCATAAGAGTATTTAAATTGTAGAGGAATGTTATTATTCTAAGCAGTATAACTCCATGATTACCCATGACAATGAACTGCCTATATCTTCTCTTATTTTACATATGTATTTATTTTCAAATTAAAAAATTTGCATTTTTTGATTAATGATATGTTATGAATAGGGTATTTAAGCTTTGTTTTTAATTTGAAGAATTTATGGTGCCAAGATTCATTTTGAATAATTCCTTCTCAAGTTCTGATTGAAAATGACACTCTAGGCACATACTGTCTCTTTGTAGTATAAATTTTGCATCTTGAATTTCTACTTACTCCTCTATTTCCTATAAGTATTTTCAGTTTCTAAAATTAATATTGCCTTTCTACTACTTTTTAAATTGAAAAGTCCTTGGTCGATTATTTATATTTTTAATTTATAAACTTTAGAAATATTTATAATATGTGAGAATTTTCCATTAAAATTTTGTTTTTAATTTGTTTGAAATAGATAAAATCATGGAGGTACAATTTATACCTTGTAATATGCAATTTTCCACTCAGAATGTGGCAAAAATCCCTAGATATTGAAGATTTCTTTTATATAAATTAGTAATATATTACACTTTTCATATAGAATTCTTGCATAGCTACCTAGGTAGCCAGTTAGATAGCTACAGGTATGCACCCATATATAAATATATAAGCATCTGAAATAGCAAAATGAATGTATACAAATATATGCATATGAGATAGATAGGTATATTAATTTTTCATCATAATTATTTTCTAATTAATCTAATGACTCTATTTTCATTTTAATGTCAATTCCTGCACTTTTTAATAACTGATTTATTTATCTATTCTCTCCAGAACTTGAGAAAACATGAAGCCAGAAATCTTAACCCATATTTTTAACCCTTCAGTACACAGAGACCCAATACATACTTAAATATATGCATTCTTCTTCCCTATTTAAAGTAGGAATTCCTTAGCCTTTTTTTATTTGCTTCACATACCTTTAACCATCCACTTGTTAATCACTAGAAAAAAATATAGTTGGTAAAAACCTGTCATGGTTTTTGCAAACTACTTTCAATCCAGATTGAAATAATTTGGAGAGTTATCTTTAAAGCATTAAATACGACTATTCCTAAAGAAGTTTGCCATGGGTTCTATGTGTGGTTGCAGGTAGATGCACTGTGTTTATTGCACTTCATTACACTGTGTATAGAAGCTATTTCTTGGCACTTGAGTGCTGCTGTCATGAATTTGCAACAATTAAACCAGCAAGAGTTTTTATTTAATAGATCAAGAGTTCCTTAGAGGTGCTTGTTTTTGTTTGTTTTTGTACCAGCATGTAAACCTTCCAAATGTCAGTAATACATGTCTAATTACAGCTTTAGGAAAACACAAATTTAAGAAGCTTCAGGAAAAATGCTTTGAAGTTTTACTTAATGTTACTATTTTTCACACACAAAATTTAACATATTACCATAACTGTATATTTACATCTATAACAGGCTATTCTAGACTATGTATTATATATCAATATGGATTAAATTGAAGATTTTTTCAGTTGAAATTAAACTATGTGCTCTTTGCTCTTAATTCTCTATTGTATCTTTTTAGTAGGTTGCTATTTTATGTTAGCATAGCTTTGGGAGTTCAACTGAATTTTCTTTGCTATTTGTACTTACCATAACTACTATATCATCACAAATGAGAGAACTTTCCCTAATCATAGGGAATATTCTTACCACATTAAAGTGTGTGTGTGTGCATGTGAATAAATATGTGTGTCTCTATATGAGATTTAATTGCACTGATTTTATACTTATTTTTAAATATAATAGTGTCTAATATTTGTTAATTGTGGTTTTGACATTATTGAGGAAGATGACAGCAATTAAGCAATCAAAAAATGCTACTGAAAGCTAATATTCCCTGGGGCTGAGGTTTAGCTCAGTTGGCAGAGTGCTTCTCTACAGTTGGATCCCCAGCACTGCAAAATTGGGAGAAGAACATGACCATCCACTCCCAAAGCAATCCCAAAACAATCATCCATTGAAAACCCAATGAGTGTCGCTATGAGTTTGACCTGACTTGATGGCACCTAAAAACAATGACAGCAATATTCCTTGGTATGTGCTATTTGTTTCGGGGAAGAAAAAAACATGCAGATATGTATGCGTGTGCAATAACTGTGTTATACTGAGATTATTTAATTTTTAGGAAAGCTGTAAAGTAGGAGAGAATATTATATCACTTTCAAATATATAAAGTGTTTAGGAAGGTTATTTTATGGGTTCAAAGTCACATAGTAAGTAGTATATTCTAGGGTCCAATGCTTTCTGCTACCCTATTCTTCCTTCAATGGTTTTTAACATGTAGCTAGAGAGATGAAATTGTAGTTTAATACAACATAACTAGGAAAAAATTTATGCATTCAAACTTCACTTTGAAGAGTAGAGAAATCAAGGCAAATGTAAGAAATAAAAAAGTACTTCAGATCTGAAGAAGAAAGTGAGTAAGCCACAGAAGTTCTGGGCATTGATGGAGGGAGAAGTTGAATTCCCTTGTTACCAGCTGGAGAGAGTAAGTGGGTCTAAGTATTAAGGAAGGTCTCTATGACCAGGCATAATAATTTTTCAAATAATAATTTCATAATAATTTCAAATGTAATATTGAGCCATTGTTGTTGGCCTTAGTGAAATAATATCATGAAATTGATGTTACAAATTAAAGAAGAGTTGAAATAAATTGAAAGGAACGAGGATGGAATTAGGTGATCAGTAAATATGATTTCAGTTACACTTATATTAAAATTCTTTTCAATTTTGTGTATTGTTTCAGGACATCACAGCCTCAATACAATTACCCAAACATGATTATATATTTTTACTATTAATAAATAGTTATTGAATACTATGTCAGATAACACTTGAGTATGACATAGCAGTGAACAAAACAAAGTTCTTCTGTTCGAAAAACATGCATACCAGTGCATAATTCACATAATAAATAAATTCTAAAGATGCCAATTGCAATAAGTGTTAAGAAAAAAGTGATTTTTCATTCTCTATGGAATTTTTTTAATAATATGATTCATTACCTATATCCAAATTTCATGTTTCTTTTTCTCTATGTATTAGTTTTATATGCTAACAATCAACTTGGTAGCTTAGGGCAATGTAATTTTATAACCACACAGTTTCCATAGGTCAAGAATCTGAGCAGTGTATAGTAGGTTCCTATGATTGACATTTCACAGAGATATAATCAAGGGTGAATGAGAGATGCATTGGCATCTCAGGTTAAAGGTCCTTTTCTAAGTTCACCTGGTTTTTGGCAGAATATACTTCCCTGCAGCTGTGGAACTCAGGGGAGTTTGATTATTTAAGACCACCAGCAGTATTTCTCTGATCTATTTGTTGTTGTTGTTAGGTGCCATCGAGTCGAGTCCGACTCATAGCGATCCTATGTATGTTGTTGTTGTTGTTAGGTGCCCTCGAGTCAGTATCTGACTCATAGCGACCCTCTGTACAACAGGGGAAACACTATTGTCAGTGCTTCTCTGCTGTTCATAGGGTTTTCAATGGCAGATTGATTTTTGGGAGGGGGTTGCCAGGTCCTTCTCCCAGCCTACAGCTTCTAGTGTTCCCAGGCGGTCGGTCTCCCATCCAGGTACTAACCAGGCCCGACCCTGCTTAGCTTCCGAGATCTGACGGGATCAGATGCCACAGGGCTACCACTGAAGGCTTTCCTGTGATCCTATGTATAGCAGATTGTAACACTTGCCAATTCTGTGCCAGGCAAACGATCTTATTTATGTTTAAGCCCATTGTTGCAGACACTGTGTCAATCCATCTGGTGGAGGGTTTTCCTCTTTTGCGTTGACCTGCCACTCTCCCAAACATGATGTCCTTCTCCAGGGATTGTTCTCTCCTGACTACATGTCTGAAATATGTAAGATGCAGTTTGGCCATTTTTGTTTCCAAGGAGCACTCTGGTTGTACTTCTTCTAGGACAGATTTGTTGGTTCTTTTGGCAGTCCATGGTATATTTAATAGACTTCTCTAGCACCACAATTCAAAAGCATCCAATCTTTTTCTGTCTCTCTTGTTCAATGTCCAGCTTTCACAACCATATGATACCACTGAAAATACCATGGCATGAGTCAGACGCACCTTCATCTTCAATGTGACATCTTATAGATTCTCTTTAATGGGCTCATCTGACTACATAAGGCCCATGCAGGATAATCTCCTGCTGCTTCATGTCCTGAGCTGAGGAGGATGCTATGGCTTTGGACATCGTCTTGATGTTGGTGACCTCTGCCTCCACCTGCTGCTGAGTCTGGTGGTGGTTCTCCTTGTACTGGTTGGCTCTCAGAATCAGCTGCTCAATGCCCAGCAGAACTGCTTCACAGCCATCATACCATCCATGCAAGGTCTTACAATATTGATGCCTTTCTTTTGGATATCACGGCCAATGCAGAAATCCACTTCTAGCAGCTGGTTTCAAAGGTCCAGCTTGCCCTGGATGATGTCAGTGTAGACAGCTTCAGTGATGAGGTCTTCTAGCTCCTAAAGATTCCTCATCTCTAGCACAGGTCCTTCAGCAGCACAGAGTAGGGGATACACTTCATTCTCAATGCCAAACTCACGATGGTAAGATGTTTCAGCTTGTTCTGCTGAGCTGTGCTCAGCTCTGGCAGGCTCTCCTTGTTGGCTATGTAATCTGGATATGTTGCATAGGCAAACAGGTTCAGGAACTGCAAATAAGCAGCATTAGTGCCTTCCACAAGCTCCTGCACATTGGCCAGTTCCAGCAGTTCTCCAAAGATACATACTCTAGGAGTCTCTAACACTTGGTTTATGAGAACAGTGAGGGCTGAGCCACTGGTACCTTTGGCTAATAAAATAAACTTTTCTAGGAGGTTACTTGAGGGTAACCTCCTTTGATGTGCATTAAGATTCTGTTTACTACAGCCACGCATGGTGACGCATACCTATAATCCCAGGGACTCAGGAGGTGAGGCTGGAAGATCGCAAGTTTGAGACCAGAAGCAGGCCATAATTCAGTGAGACCCTATCTCAAAAACAAAACAAAACAAAACAAAAAACGGCCTGAGCGTGCAGCTCAGTGGTACAGCACTTGCAAAGATGGAAGTGTGAGGCCCTGGGTTCAAACCCCAGTTGTTGTTGTTGTTGTTGTTGTTGTTGTTGTTGTTGTTGGGTTCCCTCGAGTCGTGTCCGGCTCATAGCGACCCTTATAGGGTTTTCAATGGCTGTTTCGGGATTGCCTAGGGAGTGGGTTGCCACATCCTTCTCCCGTTTTTGTGGTGCTGGGAATGGAACTCAGGAATTCAGAGACTGCAGAGCAGCGCTCTACCAACTGAGCTAAATCCCAGCCCCAAAACCCAGTACCAACACCAAAAAAAAAAAAAAAAAAAAAAAAAAAGTTCTGTTTACTAAAGTATTAAAATCAGTTTTCTAAATTTTGTTCCTCTTATTCCATTGTCATATTAAAATAAATAATATGGGAAAGCCAAGCATTATAGGAAATTTCTCCAGGAACCCATACTCCTAAACTTCTTTAAATTTATAATGCTCACAGTTGCTGACAATTTGCAAAAGATTTTTTCTCCTTTGCTAAGGTTAAGTCATGTGACCAATCAAAATAAGTCTTTTCCAGGGGTAAGAAAGGTATTCTGTCAATACATTACCACAATCTTTGTTGTTGTTGTTGTTGTTAGGTGCTGTCGAGTTGAGTCTGACTCATAGCGACCCTCATAGGGTTTTCAATGGCTGACTGTTTCAGGATTGCCTTGGGAGTGAGTTGCCACATCCTTCTCCCATTTTGTGGTGCTGGGAATCCAAACTCGGGACCTCAGACACTGCGGAGCAGCACTTTACCAACTGAGCTAAATCCCAGCCCACCACAATCTTTAAGCAATGCTAATAATTTGGTGCTTATATTAAAACTACCCACTTCATATAATTAAGATGGGTAAGTGTATGAAATTTGCCTTAACAATACTTTACTATCCTTTACATACAGGAGTTGCTTACTATGCTTCCTTCTTGTCCTACATATTTTCAATTATAATACTGGTACATAAGATAATGTTTTTAACTTAAGTTTTTAACTTAAGTTGAATATGCTTAAAGAAGTACAGAAGGTGCTTTCTTTTGGTCTATAGGTCTTTGGGAATTTTAAAGAAATTTTATTTTTTGATTTAAAAAGGAACTGTCATAAGAGCTGGAAACTGCACCTATGTATATGTATGTTTTTTAACAATAAAGCAACATGGTTCAAGAATGCACTAAAAAATATTCTTACCAAAGATTCAAAAAAAAAGTTCTCTTTACTGAAGATACTGCTATTTTAAATGCATCATTAGTATTTTTAAATAAAATCCAATTTAATAAAAATGAATTCTTGTCATTCAGTCCATTTCCAAAAATATTGGCATAAAATAATCTTAAATTCAGGAAAATATTATTTGAGAATATTAGAGACTTTGTAGTTTGCAATCTAAAACACAAGTAGGGCTGAGGTTTAGCTCAGTGGTAGATTGCTATTCCATGTGCTCCAAGGCACTGGGTTCTGAAGCACTGCAAAAATGGGTGAAGGACCTGGAAGCCCACTCCTGAATAAAACAGTCCTGAAACAACCAACTACTGAAAACCCTATGAATAGCAGACAGGCACTGACATAGTGACATAGTGCTGGGCATGGCATGATGTCAGGGAGTCTTTCATTTTGTTGTACACAGGGTCCCTATGATTCAGACCCTAGTGGACAGCATCTAACAACAGCAACAAAAAGCACAAGTAGGATACAAAATACATCTTGGCTGGCAGGGATAAATGTTAGCCTATTATAGAATTCCAAATGATAGAAAAATCTTTTAAGATTTTTCATTTTTTTATATCATGAAAATGAATGTATCATCATTTCCAGAGGAACTCTTCGCAAAGCACCAATTCTGAATTAGGTCAAGAAAGCATCTACAGGTAATATTAAATTACCTTAATAAGACAATGGTCACAAGATTTCCTTTGAATTTGTGAAGATAATAAAACTTTCATAACTACTGAGTTACATAATATTTACAGAGAATATTAGTGCTTTTTTTGTGCTATCATGCTGGTTAAAGTGTGAAAAATTATAAATTAAAATAACATAAATAAAACATTATTTGCTGTGTCTTGAATTAATTCCAAATTGTAGTCAGAGTGTGGTAGGTAGAATGTTTAGATGGCCTCAGTTTTCTTCCTCCCTGGTATATACCTTTGTGGAATTGCATCTCCTGGATTGTTGGCAGAACTTGCAACTTGTTTTTAATCAACAGAATATGGGAAATTGGAAAGTATATTGAAGACTTAAAGTCTCTAAGAAGATGGTCATGTGTTAATCAAAAAGGAGATTATCCTGGATGGGCCTTATTTAGTCAGATGAGCCGATTAAAGAGAATCTGTAGATTAGAGAAATACTCCTGGTGGTCTTAAATAATCAAACTCCCCTGAATTCCACAGCTGCAAGGAAGTGTATTCTGCCAAAAACCAGGTGAACTTAGAAAACGACCTGTAACCTGAGATGAGAATGCATCTCTCATTCAAAACTATTAGAAAACTATTCAAAAACTATTAGAGATTTTTTTTAAACTTTGGAATATTTCTATTTTGTATATTGGTAATTTGTATAATTAGAAAATTATATTTTAATAAATGTGCCAAAAATACAGTCATTTTCTGGGCAAACTTTAATTCATTTAAAAATGTAAAATGTTTTAACTTGATTGAGTCAAACCTATAAATTATACCTTCCGTTTCCATTTTGCCTTTTTATTTCCAGGTTATTCTTTAATAGAAGTTCATTTCATGAGTAAAATGAAAGTTCCATCATTGAGTCCTCCTTTAATTTTGAACTCTCCTGAGTAGGGGCAAAGCGTGGGAATTTTGACTAAAGAAATTACTTTGGGTCACTGTGTTAGCCAACTATTTTGTTGGTTTGACAAAATGCCTGAGAAAAATCAACTTAAAGTAGTAAAGATTTTGGCTCAGTTTCGGAGATATCTGTGCTTGGAAAGCTGATTCTGTAACAATGAGCCTGTGATGAGGCAGAGCATCATGGTAAAAGGAGAATGTGGCAGAGCAAAGCTGCTCACTTCATGGAAGCCAGGAAGCAGAGAGAGTGAAAGGGGCTACAGACAATATATATTGTTTAAAGTCATACACCCAATGGCCTAATTATTCCAGTCAGTCCCCATCTCCTAGTTTCCATCACATCACAAAACATCATCAAATTATGAATCCATCAATGGATTAATCCATTCATGAAATCAGAGACTTCTTATTCCAGACACTTTCCCAAATCCCCATCAGCTAGCACCTAACCCTTTAAAACATGAATCTTTTGGGGATATTTCAGATTCCTACCATAACTCATCAAAGGGTTACCCACTATCAAATATTTTATTCTTCTGTCTTGTAAAGTAAATATCTGAAAACTTCTAGCAATTAGAAATGTATGTAGCATTTCAAAATTAAACCAGAGTTTTTTACTGTGCAAACTTTATAGAATATTCATAGTATTGTAATGGGAAAGTTCCTAAGTAGATTAACATTGTCTGTTCATCAGTGTTCTTTTTCTTCCCTAAAATTTAGAAGACCTTAAAAGCAGTATTGATTAAAAGCACTTCCAGCCCATGTTGCTTCCTCTGTAAGCTTTACTGCACATTAATTGCTCTTGAATTGATAGTCCTTATAACTAACTCCCACTGTGGTCAATTATCAGGAGGTAGAACTTAGAACAGTGGGGAATACCTGCTAATATGATTCTTTGATCAATTCCAAAAATACAAGGACTTTTGAGGGTAGCATATAATAAATGTGGATTTCAATTTGTGGATACAAAGAAAGCTTGGTATTAAAATCAATTAATTCATAAGGAGTATCTTACTTTGAAGATTATTATAAAGATTTTAGTATGTAGAAAAAGATAGCACAGATTAACATACTTGGTCAAAACAGTACAGGGTGGTACACACTGGCCTATAACTCCCAGCACCAACAACATAACATTATTTAGTGTGATATCAGGGGCTATCAGCAACTCCATGACCTCAGAGATACTCCTTCATGTTAAAATATAAATATGTTCTGAGCAAAGGGCAACAGATCATGTACTAAGGTAATTTGTGACCAACTGTTCATCAGATTTTCATAATGAATGCCACTGAGGCAAAGGAAAGAATTTTTATTTTGTTTGATGGTGGAAAAGAGTCATGTGTTGTAAAATATCTTTGCTGTCCTTACTCATTTTACAACTTTCTCCTTTTGCCTAATAATTAACAACTGAGTCTGACAGCACCAAACATACCTAGAGCTAGACACAGGCACAGAAACATTGTCCCTCAGGAAGACAGAGTTGAAAAGAAACTTTCACAGGCCATAGAAATGAGGTTAGCAATTTGGGCAGATATTCCAGTGTCTTGGGATCTACAGCATGATCTAGAATCAGTGAAAAGCATTTAATATGGACTTATCCTGTTGGCCCTATTGATTTCTGACCCACTGAGTGGTGCAAGGTTAGACAATGTAAGAAGTAGACAATCAAAATGCAAGACCCAGGACAAGAATCCTTTATTGTCCATGTCCATATACTTACAGTTAGATATCTTATTGATTTATATATGTTCCCTTAAAGCACTAATGTATAGCACTAATTGCATTTTAATGGCTAATATTTTTCATCCTCTAATAGAATAAATTTATTTTCTTATCACTATTATGTAACAGCAATAAAATGTTTAATTTCTCTTTAAAGAAGGCTTATATTCTTAAGTTAAGCCTATAAAATTCACATACCATTATGTCCATGTTGGTCAGTATTTTTAAAAGTTATTTAAAGTTTCTTTGATGGTATTTGGTAACTGATGTCATAAATTACAGTGATATTGAGTAAATCAATCTTGTAACATGACATTTTTTTATGAAATTGTATCCTGTATTTTGCACTTGTTTTCTCCCTCAGAGGTGATTTTCAATGGAGTAATATTTCATTTTTATTAGTGCAATCATATGTGAGGAAATAGATATATTTTGTTTCTTAAAATTTCCTTAATTACACAATTATTCAAACTCTTGATTTCATGTTGAATTTAAATTTTATTAATCTAAAATTGACACATCTTTTGCTTCACCTAAATGTTTGAAACTGTTAGCATTAGCTCCCTCTTCCTATATAATAGTCTTAATTTTTTTCTTTATTTATATAGTTTTTTCTATGCAACCTAGAGATTTTATTGTTGAAGTAAATTAACTTTGTAAAATTGGCAAGTTAATTTTTACTGACCAATAATCATTGTACATCTATATTTGGGCTGGGATTTAGCTCAGTGGGTAGAGCACTGCACTGCAGTCTCTGAAGCCCCGAGTTCAATTCCCAGCACCGCAAATATGGGAGAAGCGCCTGGCAATCCACTCCCAAGGCGATCCCAAAGCACTCAGCCATTGAAAACCCTATGAGGGTCGCTATGAGTCGGATACCGACTCGGTGACACCTAACAAACAAACAAACCAATTTCAGTAGATTTATATGTTGTATATTGATCAACTCAGAATATTTAAGTTATCCACCATCTCAAATATTTGTCATATGTGATAAGAACACTCAAAATCCTCTCTTCTAACTATTCTGAATTATATCTTACAATATTGTTGACTGTAATCACCCTTCTGTGTTAATAAAACACAAGAACTAACTCCTTTTTATATAAGACTTTGTACACATACACTTATTTCTCCCTGTCTCCCCATCTCTCACATCTCCAGCCTCTGGAAACCATTATTCTTCTGTCTACTTCCATTAATTGAGCTTTTTTAGATTCCAGATAGGAGGTGTCTACAGCTGAACCACCCTGGCATCTGATCTCATCAGAATTCAGAAACTAAGCAGGGTCCGTCCTGACTAGTCCTAGGATGGGAGACTGCCTAGGAATACTGGGTGCTATAGACTTGGGAGAAGGACTCAGCAGCCCATTCCCCAAACAATCAGCCATCAAAAACCCTATGAATCATAGAAAAGCACTGACAGTAGTATCGAGCAAGGCACAGTGTTGGGTAGTGTTTTCTTCTGTTGTATGTAGTGTCTCTGAGTCGGACCCACTTTGTGGCACCTGACATTAGCAACAGATACCAGTGAAATTCAGTACTTGGCTTTCTGTTCTTGGCTTATTTTACTTAAAAATATGATCTCCAATTCCATCACTGTTTCTGTAATGACTGGTTTTCACCTTTATGCAAAATTATATTCCATTGTGCATATATACAATTTTATCTTTATCCATGAAACTGCCAATGGACCCCTCAGCTGATTCTTTATCTTAGTTGATGAATAGTACAGCAATAAATGGGAGTGCAGACTTTTTTTTCTCAGTACTGGAGGGTTAAACCCAAGGCCTCAGGCATATTTGACCACTGAGCTGTACCTACACCCTGCCCACCCCCCCTTTTAATTCTGAGATAGAGTCACACTAAGTTGCATAGGCTGCCTCTGGCTTCAAACTCATTATCTTCCTACTTCAGCCTCCTGAGTTGTTGGGAAAGTAGGTGTGCGCCTCAGTTCCTGGCCACAACATGTCTTTTGATATATAAAATACATTCATTCACTTAACCTTAAATTTCCATTTAGCTCTAATTTTAATTTTTTCCTTCCCCATGGGAATGGTGATAAAATCATTTTGTTGTTTTGAGAGTTACCTAAAATAATATCTCATTGTTATTAATTTAAATTATAGTTAGGTAATAGTATATAAGATGGTAAACTAGCTAAAAGAAAACATTGTGGTTATTATTTTTGAAAGGGACTTGTGTTGGGAATACAGAAATCATGCTCCATTTCTTTCAGTACTTAATAATTGTATGTTTACCTTTTCTGCCTTATGTCTTCATGTGTTAATTTTTTTGGAGGGTTTCTGGGAGTTGAACCCAGGTCCTCATGCTTACATGCTTTGCAAGGGCTGTACCACTGAGCTGCACCCTCAGGCCTTTTTTTTTTTTTCTTTTTTACTTTTGAGATAGAGTCTTGCTAAATTATGCAGACTTCCTCTGGTCTCAAACTTGCAATCCTCCTGCCTCTGCCTCCCGAGTCGCTGAGATTACAGGTGTGTACCACTGCGCCTGGCTCATGTGTTAAATTGTAAGAGCTAATAATATCTAAGCCTTTTTCAAACTAAAGTACAGTGATAATTTCTTGCAAGATAATGAGAATAATTTTCTTTTATTGATAAATGATACATACTATATTTCGTATAGATTTTACAAACATGATGCATTGATATTTTTAATGTATTTAAAAAGTAACAATCTATTCTTTAACAGCAAAATATCTCATCCACTAGTCATATTCTTATTTTTTGTGGATTACACTGTGACAACATGTCACATATGATTTGATAGATAATAGATCCCTAATATTTCTTCAATGAATGAAATGTAAATTTCATAAATCTTTTTACACTCTTTTGGCTTTAATTATTCACAGTGAAAATCATATTAAGCTACAACAATGCACTTACTGAACACAATCTTTATAGTAATGAGGTAAACTTACATTGCTTTGCTACAAGGAATTTCCAAGTGAGGAATGAGCCAGGGAGCTAGAAACAATATTTGAAGGATGAAAAAATGTCATGAAAACAAAAGTTAGATCCCAATATGGCTGACACATTTTTTCCCCAATTTGTTGAAAGTCAAACTTGGGATATGCCATGTATTTTTAACAGATTTATTAGTGATACAAGTTGCACTTTTGTCTTTTTCATTTCTGCTTTAGGTAGCAGCTAGAATAGAAATTTCCTTTAATACCTTGAAAAGTTCAAGTGTTTGATGTCATAGAACTTAAAAGTATAGTGTGGGTTTCTGTATTTTTGACCTGTAAATTATTAGGGAGAAATTATATACTGTTTAATTCAGGTGTTGATTGAGTCTTTTGGCATGGTATACTGACAGTCACTATTCTTCTTGACATATCCTTCTTTGCTAGAAAACTTGTCTAATTTAGGTGATCTTCAGATTGAAATGAAAGTTGGGGATGGGATATATAAGATTAGGAATTTGGTTTCAGTGTGAAGCAAACCAAGGAATTCTTTTCTTCCCTGAGGCTAACTAAAAATTTAGGCAAATTTAAAAAGGTATTTTATAGATTGAGCTTGAACATCACTTTACACCATGTTATCTTCCTCAGGCTAGGTCCTGATCAGGTAAACCCTGTCTATTAATATAAAAAGAGCGAGACTTAAGGTTCACCTTGGGAGTAAAAGTCTTGATTACACTAGAATTAGTTTTAGAAAATGTCTCATTTTCCATGCAGTTTGTTCCCTTGTTTGTTGCTCACAAGAAGAAGGAGGAAAGTATAGTCTTTATTTTTTTGTAATGAGTTAGGGGATCTGTGTTAAGATAGGGCAAGTACAAAGAGGAAAAAACCAGCAAAATGTGTTTATAGGTAAACTCATCCTGTGGGAGGAGAAGTCTAGAGCGAGGAGTACAACTTCAAAGGAAATGCAAAAGCAAAACACCCAACCCTTCTGAGACTGATGTATGCCTTTATTTCTGAGTTATTTTGATCAAGAAGTTTGAAATCAGAAGTTGAATGAGAGAATGTCCAAGGAATTTCTGTTAAAATACGAACACAGGGCTTCTAAGAATAAAATGAACAAACAGAAAGGCCTAGACAATAGTTTTATTTTCTCTCAGTATCCATTGTAATATTATAATAGGATAGTGATTTTCCCTATCTTGGTAACAAAAAGTTGAAAATTTAAATTGTTATAGAAAGAATAGTGGCAGTCATAACTTTTTTTCTGACTTGGATTATAACTACTTAAAAAGATTGAGCAAATCTTTAAGTTTTTTCTAAAAACAAAAATCATAATAGATTGGGTTTGGTTGTAGGGAGTAGTCAAGGCTAGTAACTTTGCTGGGATATGTAATATGTAATTATAGTCAATATAAATTGGATTTATGATTGTTCACAAATTTTAAGACCACGATTTAGATACTGATCATTTATTTTATTGTACCTAACTGGTTATAAATAATTTTTAAAGTCTCCTGCTTTACTGTTCAGTCTCATTTAAAGCACACAGCAAGCAGAGAAGATGGAATTTGAAAGAAAACATGGCTATTATAGGAATTTTAATGCTTTCTACATTAGCACATACCTTTAGAGAATGATATAAATTACTTTCATGTTAGCATACATCTTTAGGAGAAAGGCTTAACTGGCAGAAAAAAATATGATTTAGATATATAAGCCCTTATGTTCCTACTTTTCTCCTCAAACATGAACCAATTAAAGGGACTCCCTCCCACCAACATTCTCACTTTGTTATCTGCACATCTTAGAGAAAGAAAAATAAAAATAACTATTATAACTTTATGTACAACAAATGAGCTACAGAAATGTATTAAATAAGTCATGATTTCATCAACCTTTGGCGAAAATAGAAAACAAAAACTGAAATAAATGTACCACCTTTAGAAAGGAACTCAGTAGTTTGTCTCTATAGTTATTTTAATAACAGCAATCTATACAAAAAAAAGATGGATAAAATTGAATGAGATGTTGGAAGACTTTCTTGGGTATCATTATTCCCTCATTTGGCAGATGCAGGCATCACAGGTGAAAATGAGAGTTAAAGATAAAGGTAAGACATTTCTTAGTTATCTCCTTACCAGAGTCTAAGGGAAAGTTAGTGGTTTAGATGACTGACCCAACGCTGTAAATCATTTCTAATACCTCTGTTGATGGAAACTATATGCAGCTATACTATAGTCACTTGCAGGACGGTTTACATTGAAATGAAAGGTCGGTCATTACAAAATGGGAAGCAGAGATAGAATATTCATAATTCATGGCTCCTCTGGACATTTGTAGCAAAAAGTTGAGAAATTCAAGTTTGAACAAAGGAAATATTGATGAGATAGAAAAGATGGAACACATTTTAAATAATTACCCTGTTCTGTGTCAGAGGCAAATAAGTAAGAAACAGCTGAGACCAAACAGGAAATGTGTTCTACCTGTTATGGACTTTATTTCAAAAGCAAGTTCTAATCTTTGATGTAGCGAGAATCTTGCAAGGGAGTTGTAAAATAGGCCTGTAATGAATGTGAGGTTGTAGGTTCTCTTTCCACAGCTAAAAGAGCAATTTTGCTCTAAAGTTGGAAAAATCTTTATGATATTCAATGAAACTTTATACCTAAAATATGTGAAAATTTAAAAGCAAAATGGGAGTTATAGGAAGGTCATCTTGAAAAGAAAGAATAATGAATAATAAGGCATTTATTGCAAGTTGACATCCCTGTACTAATGAAGTTTGATTTCAAGTTACATTAACATGCCCTTGAATGACCTGTTCAGAAGGAAGCCAAGAAAAAAAAGCACTCAAGATCATATTGGGAACAAATTAAAGTTCTCTTTCTTTCCTGTAGAAAGGTCATTATTGTATTTATTCCACTATTAAAAGAAAATTTAACCACTCTGAATTATTAAAGTAGCACGAAGTTGAAACTTAAAAGTATAAAAATGAGACTTAATACTGTCATACAGTTCTCACATCAAAACAACAGGGTTTACTTCTGTGTTTCTCTCCTTTTTGTCCACAGTTTTTTTCTTTATTTGATAAAATCTCCATTATAGGTTTACAAAGTGAATAAACCAAAAGTTCTTCCTTAACAAGTTTAGGAGCAACAATTATAAGCCTTCTTCTGGTAGCTGGTATGAGAGATATACATTGATTATTCTGATGCTTAGGAGTGGCTGAGGTTTAGCTCAGTTGATAGAGTGCTGCTCTGTGTGCTCTGAGGCTCTGGGTTCAATCCCCAGGACTGCAAAAATGGGAAGAGGACCTGGCAGCCCACTCCTGTAATGATCTCAAAACAGCCATTGAAAATACTATGAATAGCAGAGAAGCACTGGCATAGTGCTGGGCATGGCACAGTGTCTGGGAGTGTTTCATTCTGTTGTACATAGGGTTAATATGAGTGGGACTCTACTCAGTGGCACCTAACAACAACAACAACAACAACAACAACAACAACAACAACGTGCAACAACATGCACAGAAGAAGGGAGCCAGTGACTCTAATTGCAGGATCCTAAGAAGGCTTAGAGAAAGGGTGATGAGGCAGCCAATTCACAAAAGATGAATTGAAGCAATAGTGGAAAAATAAAGAGCAACATGAGAAAATTATTAAGAGCAAGTACCTTGAGGTATAAAAACTTGTAGATGATACTTTTATTCAGTTTAAGAAGTATTTCTTTGCTTGATCCTGAGGAATGTTTAAAAGGCTACAATTTATAATGCAGGATGTGTTATACACTAACATTTAGCTAGTTCGCAGAGGTACAGGTATTCTAAGTGTGAAAATATCGAAATGTGATTCCACTTGGTAAGTAGCCACAGACCAAGTCCTTAATATTATCCCCTATTCTGCCCATCCCAGAATTATCCTTAGGATTCACTGTACCTCTCTAGGATCTAATAATGAAAACAAAAACCTCCATATACAGCAAGAACCTCTAGCAAATGTCTTCAGATTAGGTTTTCTAGTATTAATTTTTATCACTTAGTGATTTTAAAGTAGTGCTCATAGTGTATTTTGAATTTAACTCCTGGGTATCTAGATTAAAATAGAAGACACATCTGGAAAGAAAGATTGAGGACATATTGTGAATATCTTTGACTATGATGTTCAGGGACTTTAATTTTTTATGGGAAGTAGATGACATGATCAAATATTGCCATTCAAAAAATAAATAAGTGGGAGGGTAATGGAGGGACTCGGTATTGTACTATGTGTCTAATTTGGCTAGGATAAAATTATAACTAAATAAGTGTAAGTAGGATTATATATAAATATATATCACATTGGATGATATATACATATAATATCTATATATAAAAATAATATGGATTAGGTATACAAATATAAATATACAAAGAATATATATATATATATATCATCCGATGTGATTCTTTGAAATCTATTCTTATTTGTATATATAATCCATATTATTTCTAATTTCATTAAATAGCGCTTCTGTTCACATTAAAAATAGGTAGAAACTCAATTCCTTTATGAGAAAACTGCTGGGGAGAATGGGTTCAAGTGCAACAAATTAAAGATAAGATACCATGTTTGTATTCATTTGTTCCTTACGGGGTTATGTTGTTGTTGTTGTTGTTAGGTGCTGTCCAGTCGGTATCTGACTCATAGCGACCCTCATAGGGTTTTCAATGGCTAACTGTTTCGGGATTTCCTTGGGAGTGGATTGCCAGGTCCTTCTCCCATTTTTGCGGTGCTGGGAATTGAACTCGGGACCTCAGACTGCAGCTCAGTGCTCTACCAACTGAGCCAAATCCCAGCCTTTACGGGGTTATAGAAGGACCAATACAGGAAAGAAGAAAAGGGTAAGAGGAGTTTTCTAAAGTGAATTCCCTCTATTACTTGACCAGCAAGTCCATGTCCATACTCAGGATTTTCATAAGCTAGAATTCCAATAAAAGCCTATTCTTTGTAATGGTTTCTACCATTTTCAAGGCTTAATACTTCTGGCAGAATACCTTTTCAGTTCATAAACTAGAGTATCCTAAGAAAGCATTAATTTTATTTGATTCCCTCACTTCATATTACTAGACCCTCTCTTGCTCATAATTAAACTATGTTGCTTGAAATTATAATTCATACTGTGATTATGCTTTTGAAGATGTGATTCCTACTCCCTCCTGTACTGTCCATCTGGGAGTTATTTGACTATCCTCAGCAACTACCTGTAGCTGTTAGAATAGTGATCAGCATTGCATTAAGGTGGAGGATTGATAAACCTTTGGATATTAACTCCTGCCCAATCTGTTTCATACTTATGGATGCCAGGGTAGACTGATTAATGTAAAGAGCTGACTGCCATTTATGGGATGAATAAATCTCAGAGTAATATTTTGTTGACATTTTGAAAGCTATATGTCTTCCAAAATGGAGGACTGCCAGGGAAATTTTGACTAGGTAGCTTGTTTCCTGAATTCTTTACAAGATGTTATAATAGCAGTGAATTTAACTAGGCCCATAGTTTAAAATTTCTCTTGGTATGTCTAAGAAAGAGACTTTGTAGCTCTCTAGGATGCCAAATACTAAGCAGAATGCTTGTTGGTGACCATGGTATTAATCTCACCCCCCTCTCTCCCTCTTTCTCCATCTTTCTCCCTCTCTCTTCCTCTTTCTCCCTCTCTCTCCCTCTCCTTCTCTCTCCCTCCCCCCCCCTCTCTCTGCTGGGTATCACACATGTTACCACTGAGTTATACCCTAGTACCTGGAACTAGCCTGTGAAATAATATTCTTAGGAAGGATTCTGACCAGGCCACTCCTTTTCAAACTGCATTCTATGAAGCTCTCGAACTTCACTGTAAAATATGACAGGCTCTAGCCATATATGAATATTGAACACTTAAAGTGTGGCTAGTAGTATCACAATAAGGGCCACATTATGTTCTTTCTCTTCCCTGAAAAACCTTTTCTTTCAATTGGTATATCCATTTTTTTATGTATGCAATATCACTTTGTTCTAATCAAGAAATATTTTGCCTTCTTCCATGGATTTTTATTAAATTAAATCTCATCTAGCTCCCTTTTGCCTCATATATAGAAATTAAGAAGAGATAATATGCATAACTTAAACTTTTTAAATGAGTCACAAACTGTTGACCTGGTATTTATTGGAGTTACAAAGATGAGTAAAACAGTAGTCAAGCTCCAGTGAAGTTTATCATATATTTGGAGAGACATATCAAACCTTGAAATAAATAGAAAATGTTGCTTACTGATGAAATTTGTGAAATAGTAACAATTGACTTGTAAAGCCAGTTCAAGGAAAATATGTATGTACATTGGAATCTAGGTAAACATTCATTCCATGGGACCAAGACAAAAAGTTAAGGCATTTGATTAAATTACTTTATTTAATAAGTGAAAACACTAATAAGAAGTATTTACCAATAGTTATTGATTTCTATGTTTTTAATAGTATTTTATTTGTCTAAAATATGATTTAGGATTTATAAATCATTGATACATTACTCGTGTTTGTGTGTATCTAGCATTTTTATACATATCTCAGTTAAAATAACTTAGGAGTATCATTCATTATTCAATAATTAGAGATAACTTTAGTCAGTATATCTGATTCCATGTCATGCAGAGGCTGACGTTATGGCTATTGAGATCATCCTATAGTATGTGATGCTGACTTTGGAATTGAACACCTTTTCCTTATGTGTGCACTTTTAAACTGCCTCCGTCAGCAACTATTAGTTTCAAAATTACATTCCCAAGAATATTTTTCTGACAATAAGTCAACCTATTATTGCTACATTTTTCCCTTCTAAAAATGTGTATAATTTTGAAATAGTACCTAAATATGAAAAGTTTTTAAAGAAAAGATACATTTAAGATATTTATGTTCATGATAAAATAATAAAATGCATAAGAGTTAAAATCTAAGAAGTAATTATCTTCAATTTCCTATTAGTTTAGATTGTGAGTTGTTATAAACTTTTTATAATCCATAGTCAAGCATTAATAAATGAGGTATTTAAATAGGGAATTTTAAAAAATACTGTCATATAAAAATTCAACTTATTGAAACTTACTACTCGCTAATATGCAGCTTCTACCCACTTGTACCTTCTCCTCTTATAGTCCCATACTGGAGGGCAGTATAAAGTGGTTATTAAAGATACAAACTCTTAGTTAAAGTATAAATCTGAGGTACAATTCTTATTAGTTATGAATGGTAGAAAACTAATATTTCTGTGAGCAATTTCCTTTTACTACAATGGGATGTACACACATTTTATAGGATTTTGAAAAGATTAAAGTAATAAATACATATAGTCAACAAATAGTGCCAAACTACCACTATATGCCAAGCCCTGTTTTAGATCCTGGATATACAGCAATATAGAAAAATAGATAAAATCTCTGCTATTATTGGGCCAAAATGCTAGTGGCAAGATATAAATAATAAACAAATAAAACCCATAGCATTCAAGGCCATAATAAATGCCATAAAGAAAAATAAAGAAAGGTAAAGGGAGAAAAGTAAATGGAGTTGCTATTTTAGATGCAGTTATCATGAAAGGTCTCTTTCAGAGGTGACATATCTACAGAGAAGCAAATAAAGTGAAAATTCTCAAATGGTTATCATATCTAGAAGAGTATATTTTTATTTATAAGAAAGACTATCAAGTGAGTAAAAAGTCCTGAGGCAGGAGTGTGCTTGAAACATCTGAAGACTAGCAAGGAGGCAAAGATGGGCGGCCAGAATTGTCAGAATGGGAATGCAGGTTAGATGAAAGAGTAGTGAGGAGAAATTCTGAACCTTGTAGAGTCAGAAGGTGGATTTTGCATTTTACTCTAAGTCAAGAAGGAGAGCCTTTAGAAAGTTATGTGTAGAACACCCCTGTTTTGTCTTGGTGTGGGGCATCACCTGCCACTGAGAACTGCTCCAGCAGTAGCCTCTGGTACCCTGTGTTGAGTGCCGAGCCCCCTGGGGAGAGGTATGCTTACAGCTACTCTGAGAAGCCTTTAGAAAGACAGGCTCAGAGAATTACTCTCACGGCTGCTCCTTGCTTCTCATTTGGAAGGACAATGCCAACAGCTCTTTATTGTCCTTCTCTTGTCTGTCACACTCTAGAGGGTCAGTGGAGTGGACTCTCCAGTCAATGGTCAGACCTCTTTGTCTCTCCAGAGGGCCAATGTTGTGGACCTGGTAATTGAGAAGTAGCCAATCAGGTTTTGAGGGGTGTTTGGATGCCAGAGCCCTCTTGGTGAGCTCCACACCTAAAGGCCCAGGATGCAGCCTTTAGAAAGGCAGGTGCAGCAAGAGCAAATAGGAGACTGTAGCAATGAGCCAAGGGAGACATTACTGTAGTTCAGTCTACTGTTGGACATAGAGGTGATTTTTAAACAGCAAGGATTCAGGATGTATTCAGAAAGTAGAACCCATATGATTTGCTTAAATATATCCCCAAGATGTTATATCTGAGAGTGTACAAGAACAGATTTGATATTTAATAAGAAAAAATGGGTTGGGGGAAAGGGCAGGGCATCTTTTGAGGGAATGGCATGACTGGCAAAGGCAGTTAATACATTAACACATGGGAAGTCCCCTAACATGGCTGGTCTTGTGTTGTTGTTGTTGTTGTTAGGTGCCGTCGAGTCGAGTCCGACTCATAGCGACCCTATGTACAGCAGATCGAAACACTTGCCCATTCTGTGCCAGGCAAACCATCTTATTTATGTTTAAGCCCATTGTTGCAGACACTGTGTTAATCCATCTGGTGGAGGGTTTTCCTCTTTTCCGTTGACCTGCCACTCTTCCAAACA
>VMDO01014409.1:0-54705 GCA_007922755.1 Pedetes capensis | reverse complement strand
ATTGTCAGTGCTTCTCTGCTGTTCATAGGGTTTTCAATGGCAGATTGATTTTTGGGAGGGGGTTGCCAGGTCCTTCTCCCAAGCCTACAGCTTCTGGTGTTCCCAGGCGGTCTCCCATCCAGGTACTAACCAGGCCCGACCCTGCTTAGCTTCTGAGATCTGACGGGATCAGATGCCACAGGGCTACAGCTGCAGGCATTAAATGATGCAGGAAACATCAAAAGAAGGGGAAGAATACACAGAGTCATTATACAAGAAAGAATTGGTAGATGACCAACCATTCCAAGAGGTTGCATATGAAGAGGAACCAATGGTGTTGAAGGACGAAGTGGAAGCTGCCTTGAAAGAACTGGCGAAACACAAGGCTCCAGGAATTGATGGGATACCAATAGAGATGTTTCAACTAACAGATGCAGCACTGGAGGTGTTAACATGTTTATGCCAACAGAGTTGGAAAATAGCTACTTGGCCAACTGACTGGAAGAGATCCATATTTGTGCCTACTCCCAAAAAAGGGGATCCAACTGAATGTGCAAACTATCGGACAATATCATTAATATCGCACACCAGCAAAATTCTACTAAAGATCATTCAAAAGTGACTGCAGCAGTATATAGACAGGGAATTACCAGAAAATCAAGAAGGATTCAGAAGAGGGCGGGGAACCAGGGACATCATTGCTGATGTCAGGTGGATATTAGCTGAAAGCAGAGAATATCAAAAAGATGTCTGTCTATGTTTTATTGACTACACAAAAGCATTTGATTGTGGATCATAACAAATTATGGATAACACTTCGGAAAATGGGAATACCAGAACACCTAATTGTGCTCATGAGAAATCTGTACACGAACCAGGAGGCAGTTGTTCGAATAGAACAAGGAAACACTGAGTGGTTTAAAGTTGAGAAAGGTGTGCGTCAGGGCTGTATACTTTCACCCTATCTCTTCAATTCATACGCTGAGCAAATAATCCGAAAAGCTGGACTTTATGAGGAAGAATGTGGCATCAAGATTGGAGGAAGACTCATTAACAACCTGCATTATGCAGATGACACCACTCTGCTTGCTGAAAGTGAAGATGATTTAAAACATTTACTGATGAAGATCAAAGATCATAGCCTTTAATATGGGTTGCAACTAAACATCAACAAAACAAAAATCCTTACAACAGTGTTAGCACGCAACTTCACAATAAATGGAGAAAAGATTGAGGTTGTCCAAGATTTTGCTTTGCTTGGCTCTATAATCAACACCCGCGGAAGCAGCAGTCAAGAAATCAAAAGATGCATTGCTCTAGGAAAAGCAGTGGCAAAAGATCTCTTTAGAGTATTGAAAAGCAAAGATGTCACATTGAAGACGAAGGTGTGTCTGACTCATGCCAGGGTATTTTCACTGGCATCATATGGTTGTGAAAGCTGGACATTGAACAAGAGAGACAGAAAAAGAATTGATGCTTTTGAATTGTGGTGCTGGAGACATCTATTGAATATGCCATGGACTGCCAAAAGAAGCAACAAATCTGTCCTAGAAGAAGTACAACCAGAGTGCTCCTTGGAAGCAAAAATGGCCAAACTGTGTCTTACCTATTTCGGACATGTAGAAAGGAGAGAACAATCCCTGGAGAAGGACATCATGTTTGGGAGAGTGGCAGGTCAATGCAAAAGAGGAAAACCCTCCACCAGATGGATTGACACAGTGTCTGCAACAATGGCCTTAAACATAAATAAGATCTTTTGCCTGGCACAGAATCGGCAAGTGTTTTGATCTGCTGTACATAGGGTCGCTATGAGTGGGACTCGACTCAACAGCACCTAACAACAACAACAACAACAACAACCATATTCTGACACAGCCCCAGGCCCTTGCCCTGGCCCTCCAAGCCTCCAGATGTGGCCCCTTGGTCTTGGACTTTGCAGCCTCCAGAGCTGTGAGGGGAGTAAGCCTTAGCACCTTATAACTTCCAGCCTGTGGTGCTCCCTTTATGGATTAGCTGTGGGTGTGGCCTCGAGCACAGGCGGCTAGGGTCGTCTGCACGGGCCCTGCTGAATAGTTCCACACCAGGGTCTTCCCACTGCTAACACATCCTGGAGCCCCTTACATCTCCTGTGCTCACTGTTGACTCTCTGCCCAGTCATTCTGTCATGTGGACCTGGTGGCACACCATGCCATGAGCGCAGCCTCTCCCAGGCCTCCCATGTCAGCCTTGGGGGACACCCAGCCAGCACTGTCTTTCACACAGTGGGTGGTTCCAGTTCTCAACTTGGAAGATCTTCATGGACACCTAGTGACAGGGGAAGGGCCTGTACCCTGCTCAGGCACCCTCTGGCATCCCCTGCACGGTCCTTTGACACAGAGCTGAGGAATGTTTGTGTCAGATGTTTGGTGGGTCCCCAAATGAAAGTAAGTTACAAATGCTCCTTGACTTACAGTGAATGGGGTTATAGCCCGATTCTGCCCATCATTCACTTGTCGCTCCTTACCTACAGACCCTCACCACTCTGCAGCACAGAACACTGCAGTGCCATGGCCTCCCCTTGTGCAGCTGCAGGGGAGCTGCAGTCATGATCTCAGTCCAGCATCAGCAGAGAGGATCGGATTGCAAAGTGCCAACCCAAGAAAAGACACAACTTCAATGCTCCAAGTACTGTATCTACTGAATAGGGATCACTTTTGCCTCACAGTACAGTCAAAAACTCCCCATGTCTATCAACTTGTCATGCTGTGAGGGTTGGTGTGTTGCTATGATGCTGAAAACTACGCCACTGGTATCTCAGATACTAACTAGGAGGGCCACCCATGATGGACAGGTTTCAGTTGAGCTTCCAGACTAAGACAGACCTGGCAGCCCACTCCTGAAACAATTAGCCATGGAAAACCCTATTAAGAGCAGAGAAGCAGTGTCAAATATAGTGCCAGAGAATGAGCCCTAGAGGCTGGAAGGCATTCAAACTGAGGAAGAGTTGTCTCCTCAAAGACGAGTCGACCTTAATGATGGGAATGGAATAATGTCCCTAGGACCTCCTTTTGCTGATGAGGCACAAATCCACATGAGAAGAAACACAATGACTGCAACAATGGGATCAAACATAAGAATATCATGTGCATGGCACAGTGTTGGAGAGTGTTTCATTCTATTATCCTTAGGGTTGCTTTGAGTCGGATCCAACTCAATGGCACCTAACAAAAACAACAAAGAGTTAAAAAGTTGTAGGCAGTTTGTACTATATTCTTTTTTAATGGGAGAGGTTCAAAACCAACTTAGTTTAGGTGAAAAAAAGATCTAAGAACAAAGACTTAAAAATATTTAAGCTAAAAAAGGAGAAGCAGGCAAGATTAGACCAGGATGGCACAGGTATGTTTAAAGTGGGAGCCCCCATGCTATGAGAAGGGACACAAATCTGCAGTGGCCAGCACAGGTGAGAGGAACCCCATGAGGCCCAGATAAGCATGGGGTGCGTCCCTACTGTGAGGCCACGACACAGATGCAGTCAAGATGGAGGCTCAGAATCCCAGGTTTGGCTTTGTTGCCTTTGCCTAGCTTTGCTGAGACCTGGGCCACCTGCATAACAGCCTTGATCACAGGTTTCTCAACCTGACATTCCTTTCAGAATGTTTGACAGGACTGTTAGAAGAAAATGCATTGTAATGAGATTGTTCTTCTTGAAATTTTAATTATTCTCACAGCACAATACCTTTCTTGGTAAAGTGTAAAGTTGATAGTTATAAGTCATTGTTAAGTAAAAACAGAATTCTAGAACAAAATTTCTAGACCAAAAAGAAGTGAAATCCCCTAGGGAAAGTCAATGGGCATAAGTTTATTATAAAAAAACACACCTGGACTTAAGCAACCTAACATCTCCCAGGTCGCCTATGGTATGGAGAAATGCACCTACATGGGCAGGTTGCTGCTTTAAGGATGATCTGCTTTGTGATCTCAGAAGCACCTCGTCCGCCCTTGCTATCCACCAGTTCCAAGGTCATGGCCAGGTGGAAGTGGGCAGCCAGGTAAGACATCAGTAAAGGAATGTCTCTGTGTGGATGTGCAAGAGGGCGACTGCTTTCCCAACGAACACCTCTAAAGCAAGTATGTGTTAAATGCCATTATTTCATTTTTAAATTGGCTCTCCTCATTCTCCATGAATATGGATAATGGATACCTTACGACTCTTTAGCTGTGACTGTGAGATTCAATGGGGTTTTTGTGAGTGTGTGTGGAGCCACGGATCAAAACCAAGGCCTTGTGCATGCTGAGCAAGTGCTCTAGTGCTGAGCTCTGCACTCAGCTCATCTGACTGTGAGATATGAATATTAGACATTGTCATTATTTGAATCTAAAATGGGCCCCAAGGCCATTTGGACACTAGTTCCCCAGAGGATAGCAGTGTGTAGGGAGGTTGTGGAACTTTGGGAGGTGGCATCTATTCTATGGGAGCAGGTCATTGGGGGAGGATGTATGTGGGCCCCAGTTCCGCTTATTCTCTCTGCTTCCAGATTCCATGATGTGAAGAGGGTCCTCCCCAGGCCTGGCCACTGCCCTGCAGTGCCCCCTGCCACTATGGATGGGAACCCTTTGAACCATAAGCCAAAATGAATCTTTCCTTCCATAAGTTGTTTCTAACAGGTCTTTTGCCACACCAACATGAAAAATAATTAACAAATCTTCAAAATCTGAACAAAATATCTGTTCATGAGACACTCGCTCAGACTGTAAAACCCATTTTCCCATACAATGCTCATATTATCTCCCCAATTCTACTTAATTCATAATGTACATAAACTGTTACTAATGACAACAGGATGACTATATTGATAATTGCTCATTAGTAATATTCCAAAGTAAATGAAGGGTTGTAATTCCTATGAAAAGAGGAACCTGATGTCATTGGTGGGAACTCAGTGGCAGAATGGGAAAGAGAGGAAGCAGCATTGTGCTCTCCCAGGAGGAGATCCTTCACAGTTCTTGGAGGGGCGCCTTTGTCTCCAGCTTCCTCCCTCCACATGCCTCCTCTCTAACTGGCTCTCAGCCCCCCACAGGTGGCCACCTCTGCCTTGTCTGCCACCCTGCCCCCCAGTTTCCCAGTTTAGGGATCTGTCCTGCATTCTGCGAACAGGGCCAACCGTGTAGGCCAGCACTCAGAAGCCAAGTTGTAGATTTCTCCCTTGTAATTAATGAGCTCTGCAGCCGAGAAGGCCAGACCCATTGTGGTGTCAGCCCCACTAACTACCTCAGGCCTCACTGCAGCCTCATGTCTCTGCCTGCACTGGTCTGGCTACTGTTTCTTGTTGCTTCTCCCAGGAGCAGCATCTTAGGCCTGAGACAGGAGAGACTCTTCTGGACAGACTATTATACACGGCAATTTTCTGGGTCTCCACCTGCCTACCCACCACACAAAGTCGCTCTTTCATTGGTTCAGTATTTGCAAAGTGGCCTCTCAGGTGTTTGCTGTAACGTGACTCATTGAACTATGTTTGAATTTCATTTTAAAAGCAACCCTGGCTTCACCTCTCCCCTACCTCCCAAGAAAGTCTGTGGCACTCTACTGGGCCATTTCTTTTCCAATTATAATTTCAGAACTGTAATGATATGGTTCCCTGCAGCCATAGCACTATGGCGTCCGATTCTGTCAGCTCTCGGAAACTAAGCAAGGTCGGGCCTGGTTAGTACTTGGATGGGAGACCACATGGGAACACCAGGTGCTGTAGGCTTGGGAGAAAAACTGGACAACCCATTCCCAAAAAATAATCAGCCATTAAAAACCCTATGAATAGCTTGTTGTTGTTGTTAGGTGCCATGGAGTCGGTATCTGACTCATAGCGACCTTCTGCACAACAGGGGAAACACTATTGTCAGTGCTTCTCTGCTGTGCATAGGGTTTTCAATGGCCGATTGATTTTTGGGAGGGGGTTGCCAGGTCCTTCTCCCACGCCTACAGCTTCTGGTGTTCCCAGGCGGTCTCCCATCCAGGTACTAACCAGGCCCGACCCTGCTTAGCTTCCGAGATCTGACAGGATCTGATGCCACAGGGCTACAGCTGCAGGCGTATGAATAGCAGAGAAGCACTAACAATACTATTTTGCCTGTTATATATAGGGTCTCTATGAGTTGGACACTGACTGGACAGCACCTAACAACAACAACAACAACAACGATATGGCAGTCAGTTCTGTAAGTCCCAACCCTCCCTCCTGTCCCAGGGGGTCCTGATACAGTCAAGAATGGTGGTGTGGCGGTAATCACCACTGCAGCCTCCCCTGGCTGACCCCCTGAGCAGCTGAGAACACCTGCAGACACCCCAGACTGCCCTCATGGGAGCAAAGGTGAGCCTGAAGGGACCCCTACCTGCAGTGGGCACACCTGCAGTCCTAGGACTCCACTGTTGAGGTTGAGGAAGGTCTGAGTCCAAGGCCAGCCAGGGCTCCTAAGTAAGACCAGGTCTCAAACAAAACAAAACAAAACAAAAACAAAAAGCAGGGGACATTCTGCCACCCCTCATTTAAATGTGGCTTACTTCTTTCATCTTTTAGCAAGAATGGACGTCTGGAGCAATCAGTCACTCTCTCCCCTCCAGCCATGCCCCAGGCGGCAACCTGGTTTCTCCTGCTGAGGAATCAGGGCAGGCACACTGGGAGGACAGGGACAAACCGGCTTCCCAGCCAACAGTGTGCCCGAGTGTGCCAACCACCTGAGGAAAGATATGCAATGAAGGCAGGCCGAGTGGTGTTACAATCTCATGGGACATGGCACCAAAGTCACAGGCATGGCAGAGAACGCAGGGATCCAGGGACTTGGGGCAGAGATAGGGCTGGGGAAGTGGGCAGGGATCAGCAGCTTCAGAAATCTATTGAGGCCTGAGGTCACCCTAAGGCCTGGGGAGTGCAGGCAGAGGCTCCGGCAGCAGGGCCTGGGCCATCCGAAGGCAGCAGGACTGCAAGTCACCAGGAGGCCCAAGGCTGCCTACAGGAAAGGGCAGCCGTGTGGACCTGGAGTTGGGTAGGGGTGACGGAATCAGCATGCCCCACCCCCACCAAGAGCCCAAGGTGAGAGGCACAAATAGGTCCAGTTGCCTGGCTGGGGTCCATGGTGACATAGCTGCCAGATTACAGAGGCCTGCGGGAGCAGGTGGAGGTGGGGACAGGGGTGCCACCTTTAGGTGAGCTGACTTGAGCCTAGACCCTCAACAAAATGAAGGATAAGTACCTTATGTTCATCCCAATTGATGCAGAAAAGGCCTTTGATGAAATTCCATATCCTTTCAGGATAAAAATTCTCAATAAAGGTCATATGTGATGAACTCACAGCTAACATCATACTCAATGGTAAAATGATAAAAGCTGGGGGGGGGAGGTCAGGTTTTGTTTTTGTTTGTCTTTTTCTTTTTCTTTTTCTGAAATAGGGTCTTACTGTGTAGCCCAGTGACCCTCTTGCCTCAGCCTCCCGAGTGCCAAGATTATAGGTTTGCTGTAAACTTTTCATCTAAGATCAGGAATGAGACACATTCTCACCTCTTCTATTCAACATAGTACTGAAAGTCCTACCTAGAACAATTAGGCAATCAAAAGAAATTTTAAAAAATCAAAGAAGTTCAATTGTCCTTGTTTACAAAACACAATTCCTTTTTGGTTGGTTGGTTGGTTGTTTTTTTTTTTGAGACAAGGTCTCACTATGTTCTATAGACCAGGGTGGCCCTGAACTCACAATCCTCCTGCCTTAGCCTCCTGAGTGCTGGGATTACAGGCATGTGCCACCACACCCAACCCCAGAATATGATCTTATATACAGAAAACCAGAAAACGCTAGACACCACCAAAAAATCTGTTAGAATAAACACTCTTGCAAAGATGCAGGAGATATATCAACATAGTGGCTCTTCTCTCACCTGATAAGCCTGTGTCCAGGTCTTGGATGTGTACTAGGATTCTCTTTTTAAGCACCTCACTTTCTCTCTGGGAACCTGCATTTATTCTAAGGCATGTACCTAATAAACTCTATAACTTTGTTTCACACACACAAGAAAACCCAACATACAAAAATTTGTAGCATATGCTAACAAGGAGCTATCTGAAAAGAAATCAAGAAAACAATCTCATTTGCAATAGCATAAAAAAAAATAGTCATCACACCTGTTGGCACATACCTGTGATCCCAGTGACTTGGGAGGCTGAGGCAGAAGGATCACAAGTTTGAGGCCAGAGACAGCCTGCACAACTTAGCTAGACCTGATTAAAAAAATAACAAAAAGGGGCTGGTGGTAAGGCACTTGCCTACAATGCACAAAGGTGGGGCTTCAACCCTCCAGTTCTACAACAACAACAAAAATCTCTCACAACAAATTTAACCAGGGAAGTGACTGAGGGGATGCTCTTTAGCCACACACGGCCTCTTGTGGAGACATGGCATGGAGAGACCTGCACGCTACAGCAAATCCCCTATAGCAAGGTTTAAGGAGACAATCAGGAAGGCCATAGGACTCTGTTCTCACCTCTTGACCAACTAGCCAGTCACCAAAACAGACTTCATGAGATGCAGCTAGTGCCTCTAGGCTTCTTGTGGAAGTTAGAGAGAAATGGACAGAGCTAAAATGCGATACTATCAGTGATTACCCTGGCACTAATTTATGTCATATGCTCTATAGACTAGACTGGTCCTTGTGATTCTGGGGAGGGGACCCTGAGAAAGAGACAACCCCAAGTTCAACTTCTGAAGTGTTGGCAACGAAAATCTGACCATAAATTGAGGAGCTATGAATCACTTCCTAAGCTCCATTTCCCTACTGACTGATGAACTACCCTCCCCCTAAATGGGGGTGGGGTGGGGGGGGCAGGGGGTGCAAGTGGAATGCTTCGGCTTTACGCCATCTCCACTTCAAAACATAAGCGGTGCATGCCAACAACTCAGATCTCCTGAGAGTGTTTTGCTCCCCTTGCTTAACAAAAGCTTTTTGCCTCAAATAATAAGAAACGACAAAAGAGAGGAAGGACAAAAGGAGAACTCTTCCTAATGAGACAGGTCTCGCATTCTTCTACCTGTCTTCAGAATACTGAATCCATTATCTATTATTTTGCAAGATTCCCTCCTCCTACTCCCATCAGCTTTTAAACCTCAATCTTAATTTTCTTCCCTAATTTACCCATACGAAGAAGAGTCACAGGCGCTTTCTGATACTGTTCATAGCATAGCAGAAGCTAAAACATAGTAATGTAGGTCCCTGCCTAGGCTGGGGCCGGTTTCCCACAGGCTGCTGGTGTTAACCAGTAATGTCCAGCATGCACCTGACCCTGGGGAGGCTCAAAAACACACCATTCTTGGCAGGACCACCTGCCGTCTGTCGTGACAAGCAATACACCACCTGTCCTGGGCCACCTGGCCAGTGTGGCTACACAGCTCAGCAAACAGAAGGAAGGGGCTCTGGACACCGCAATTTCTTCCATAGAATGAGATGATAAACATCCTTCTGAACTTAGATCTGAGAACTAAAAAACAAATTCATGAGTCAGGTGTGGCGGTGCATGCCTGTAATCCCATCACGTGGGAAGCTGATGATCATGAATTTGAGAAAGCATGGGCTACAGAGAGGCTTTGTCTAAAAACAAACAAAAAACCACAAAATCAATCAATCACACAATAAAATGGCACTCTTAGCTATTATTTTTCAAAGGTAAGGATATATTAGGTACATCAAAGAATACAGGAGTCAACGATGGTGGAGTCACTTATTTCAATGTGTAAAAATAAATATTGCTACAACATGGGTGAATTTGAAAAGCATCATGCTAATGAGTGAGAGTGAAGACCAACCTCTCGACGCCCTGAGACCAGAGGGACATGTCCATGGAGACGGAAAGTAGGTCCATGGCCGTCAAAAGAAACAGGAAGTAAATATGAATGGGCACTAGGTTTTCTGGGGATGACAGAAATATTCTAAAATTAAACTAGAGGGATGGTTGCACAGCTCTGTAAAGGCAGTAAAAATCACTCAGTTGTATAATTAAAGTGAGTAAATTTTATGGTGTAAACTACGTCTTAGTAAAGCTATCAAAAATTTAAAACTTTAATTGCAATTGCCTTATTAACAGTCTAATAAACATTATGAGGAAGTCTAGACATGTAATTCAAGATAAAGTATGTTTTTAAGTGTAAAATCATGGATTTCAGCCAAAAGAGTCACAAAACAGTATTTCCCAAATCTTTGCCTTCAGGTTCAGTGATATCGATAGTATTTGGGGTGTGGGGTTGGCCTGGTTCCTGGCTCATGACTCCCACTGTCCTTGTCATTTCCTAAATGACCAGCACACTAAGGCTGAAGCATTTGGCCTTCTGCCCTTGCTTCCTGGAGCAGCTTCAGGGCAATATAGGGGAAAATCCATGTTTTCTTATAATGGCCAGGAGCCCTGGAGGCCCAGGAGCCCCAGAGAAGCAGTCTCCCCGTCAGACTTTCTCCTGCTCTCCTTCCACTTGCTCCCTTTTCTCCCCAAGGCAGGTCACAGAAAAGAGGCTCTTCCTCATGGTGGCTCACAGGTCACCCTCTGCCCTGGCCTTTCTATGTCTGAGGTAGCCACAAGGACCCCTGCTGCGCTCTGAAGCTGAGTGGGAGGTAAGATGCCCTCAAGGACAACCCGCCACATGCTGCCCTCCAATCTGGGAACACGTCAGCATCACAGCAACATTAAAGCCCCCTAGTTTGACAAGCTGACAGACACATGGGGGAGAGAGGGCATGGGTAAATAAAAATATTGTGTATGATAGCATAACAGTGGATACAGGTCATTTTGCATTTGTCAGAAACCAAAGAAAGTGCCAAATTAACAGTGAAGCCTCACACCAGATGCAGACTCTAGTTAATAATGTTATTAATATTGATATCGATTGCAGCCAATATGTGTATCTCACTCATGCAAGATGTTCACAGTAGGGGAAACTGTGTGCACATGGGAAACAGGACTTTGAACTTGACTTTCTGATCAACTTTTCTATAAATCGAAAACTATTCTAAAAAATGAAGATTATTAATTTTTAAAAAGGCAGTTGAGAAGTGAGTGGCACTGTCAGGCCAGTAAGAGCTGTGGACACAACAGAGGGTTCAGTTAGTCCGGGGATGTGCGCAGAGACCACTTGTGGCTTAATAACGCATGTTAACTGTACTAAGGCAAAAGGACAAAGAATACCATGACACCCAAAAACGCAGTCATTCCTCTGTACCCACCTGTTCCACATCTAAAGATTCAAACAACCAACCACAGATTGTACTGAATATGAAGAGACTTTTTTCCCTTACCATTTTCCCCTAAACAATACTAACAAATATTTACATATCTTTTATAAATAATCTAGAAATGATTTAAAGTATATGAGAAGGCTGAGGGTATAACTCAGTGGTAGAGTGCTTGCCTAGCATGTGGGATCTCCTGGGTTCCATCCTTGGCACTGAAAAAGGGAGGAAGGAAGGAAAGCAGGAAGGGAGGGAGGAAGGGAGGAAGGACTGAAAGAAGGAAGGAAGGAAGGAAGAAAGGAAGGAAGGAAAAGAAAGGGAGGAAGGGAAGGGAAGGAGGCACGGAGGGAGAGGAAGGAAGGAAGGAAAGAAAGAAGGAAGAAAGGAAAGAAAGAAGAACAAAAAGAAAGAAAAGTCTACAGGGGCATGTGTGTAGGTTCTTTAAATACTAAAATTTATATAAAGGACTTGAGTCTCCATAGATTTTGGTGTCCATGGGCATAGAGGTCCTGAAATCAATCCCCTAGAATACTGAGGGACAACTGTATCTCCAATCAAACTTCAAACTCTGTGTGTGTGTGTGTGTGTGTGTGTGTGTGTGTGTGTGTGTGAGAGAGAGAGAGAGAGAGAGAGAGAGAGAGAGAGAAAGGCACTTAGGCTGAATTTAAATTTAACATGAAGGAGCAGAGGGCTTTAATATTCTGCTATAATAGTCCCAGGGGACAGAAAAAAATGGAGCAGGCAGAAGAGAAGAACAGGGAGGGTAGCCCTTTAAATAACTAAGAATGCAATTTTAAAGCAAGATTAAAGTTTTTATTATCACATGAAATTGAGCATGGAATTTCAGCGTAGTTTTAATTTGCATTTCCCTGATGGCTAAGGATGCTGAACATTTTTTTCATATACTCACTGGTCATTTGTACTTCTTTAGAGAACTATGTATTCAATTCATTTGGCCATTTATTGAATGGATGATTTGTTGTTGTTTTTTATTAAGTTTTTCAGCTCTTTATATATTCTAGACAATAATGCCCTGTCCAATATATAACTGACAAAGATTTTTCTCCTATTCTGTAGATAATCTCTTCACTCTGTTAACTGTTTCCTTTGGTGGGCAGAAGTTTTGGAATTTCATGCAATCCCATATTTTAATTCTTGCAATTATTTCCTGGGCTACCAGAGTCTTTTTCGGAAAGTTCTTGCCTGTGCCAATATCTTGAAGTGTTTTCCCTGTGTTTTCCTCTAGCAATTTCAGTGTTTAGGTCTTACATTAATGTCTATGATCCATGTCAAAATGATTTTTGCACAGGGTAAGAGAAAGGGATCTAGTTTCATTCTTCTACATGTGGATATCCAATTTTGCCAGTACCATCTACTGAAAAGGCTGTCTTTTCTCCAATGCATATTTTTGGAACCTCTGTTGAATATCAGGTGGCTGTAGATGCATGGGTTTATTCCTGGTCCCTGTGTTCTAGCCCATTGGTCTACATGTCTGTTTTTGTGCCAGTATGATGCTGTTTTAGTTATTGTGCCTCTATAGTATAATTTGAAGTCAGGTACTCTGACATCTCTAGCATTGCTCTTTCTGCTCAAGATTACTTTGTTTATTTGGAATATTTTGTGCTTACACATGAGTTTTAGGATTGTTTTATCTATTTCTGTGAAGAATGTCATTGAAATTCTGATGGGGATTGCATTGGATGTGTACATTGCTATTGGCAATATAGCCATTTTCACAATATTAATTCTACTGATTCCAGAGCATGGGAGGTCTTTCCACCTTCTAATGTACTCTTCAATTTGTTTCTTCAGTGCTTTAAGTTTTTCATTGTAGAGGTCTTTCATCTTGGTTTATTCCTAGTTCCCACCCCTAGGCTATTGTGAATGAGATTGTTTTCCTGATTTCTTTCTCAGCTTGTTCATTGTTGGTATATACAAAAGCCATTGATTTCTGTCTGTTGATTTTGTAAACTGCTGCTTTCCTGAAAGTGTTATCAGATCTAATTTAATAATTTTCTGACAGAGTATCTAGGGTCTTTTAAGTATAGGATCATACTGTCTGCAATTAGGGCTAATTGGACTTTTTCCTTTCCCATTGGTATCACTATTGTTTCTCTTGCGTTATTTCCCTGCCTAAAAATTCAAGCACTATATTGACTAGGAGTAGGCACCCTTCTCTTGCTCCTGGTTTTAGGAGAAATGCTTTTAGTTTTCCCTCGTTTAGTATAATGTTGACTACATGTTAGTCATATGTAGCATTTGTTATGTTGAGGTATGTACCTTCTATTCCTAGTATCTTCAGGTTTTTATCATGAAGGAATATTGAACTTTGTGAAAGAATTTTTCTACATCTATTGAGATGATCATATGATTTCTGTCTCTGAGTCTATTCATGGGCTGTGTTACATTTTTCATTTGTGAATGTTGAACCACCCTTGCATCGCTGGAATGAAACCAACTTGATCATAGTGTAGGATCATTTTAATGTGTTCCTGAATTTGGTTTACAGATATTTTATCGAAAAGTCCTGCGTCTACATTCATCAGGGAAATTGGTCTGAAGTTTTCATTTTTTGTTGTGTCCTTATGTGAGGTTTGGTATTGGGGTATTACTGGTTTCACAATATGAGTTTAGTAGCATTCTTTCCCTTTCAATTTTATGGAATAGTGTGAGAAGCATTGGTGTTAATTCTTCTTTAAAGATCTGATAGAATTTGGGAGTAAAATCTGTCTGGTCCTGAGATTTTCTTTGTTGGAAGACTTAAATTGTTTCTTCAATCTCATTGCTCATTGTAGACCTGTTTAAGTTGTTTATATCCTCTTGATGTAATTTTGGTAGGTCATATGTGTCTAGGAACTTACCCATTTCCTCTAGATTATCCAGTTTTTTCAAATATAAATTTTTAGCATATTCCCTAATGATCCTCTAGATTTCAATATTTTCATCTCTAATTTTTATCAATTTGGGTCTTCTCTCTGTTTCTTTTGATTAGTTTGGCTAAGGGTTTGTGAATCTTACTCGACTTTTCAAAGAACCAGCTCTTTGTTTCACTGATTATTTTTATTGTCCTTTTAGTCTCCACTTCATTAACTTCTGCCCTGATCTTATTACTTCTTTCCATCTACTAGTTTGGGGATTGGCTTCTTGTATTTCCAAGACCTTGAGGTATATGATTAAGTTACTTATTTGAGCTCTCTCTGTTTTTTTAATATAAGCATTCATAACTATAAAGTTCTCTTTTAAATTTGCCTTTGCTCTATCCCGAAGGTTCTGGGAATTTAAAAATTTTACTAACTGATTTCTTCCATTACCAGTTGACCACTTAAGAATTGTTCAATATCTATGTAGGTGTATAGTTTCTTTATTTTGTCTTGCTATTGATTTCTGGGCTGGGATTTAGCTCAGTTGGTAGAGTGCTGAGCTGCAGTCTTTGAGGTCCCGAGTTCGATTCCCAGCACTGCAAAAATGGGAGAAGGACATGGCAATCCACTCCCAAGGCAATCCCGAAACAGCCAGCCATTGAAAACCCTATGAGGGTCACTATGAGTCGGATACTGACTCAACGGCACCTAACAACAACAACAACAATTGATTTCTAGTTTTATTCCATTATGAGCTGATAACATACAATAAACTATTTTGATTTTTTTGTATTTGTTAAGACTTGTTTTATTGCTTACAAGGTGATCTATTTTAGTGAAAGTTTCATGAGCTACTGAGAAAAATGTGTATTCTGTAGCTGTGGATGGAATATTCTGTAGATGTATGTTAAGTTTGTTTGATCTATGGTGCAGTCTAACTCTTAAGTTTCTTTGTTGATGTTTTCTGGGTGATCTATCTATTGATTAGAATGGGGATTGAAGTCACCCACTATTATCATATCTGGATCAAGCTGACCTTTTATGTCGAATAGTTCTTGTTTTGTGAAATTATACTGACTTCCATTCTTTCTCTTTCATCTGTGTGTCTTTGGCAGTGATGTGTTTTTCACGCAGACAACCATCATTGGATTTTGTTTTTTAATCCAATCAGCATGTCTGAATCTTTTATTTAGAGAGTTAAGGCCATTTATATTTAGGATTATTACTGAGGGGCATCTGCTGATTCCTATAATTTTGCTGGCTGTTTTCCTGGTTGGTTCAAATATTGTTTGTTCTTTTCTTTCTCCCCTATAGTTGTTATGGGGTTTCTGGTTTACTGAGTGGGACATGACTGATTCTTTACTACTTCTTATTTGTCTATCAATTCCGCTCATGAAATTTCTTTCTTGCACTTTCACTTTTGTGACTGTCTTTCTTCCTCCTACATAGGATCTCTTTAAGTATATTCTGATTGCTAGCTCAAGCAATCATGAACTGCATTAGTTTGTGCTTATCCTGGAATGTCTTTATGTCTCTATCAATTTTAAAAGATAACTTTGCTGTATACAGTAATCTTGGTTGGCAGCTATTTACTTTCACAGCTTGAAATACATCGTTCCTTCCTTACTTTCCATGCTTTTACATTTTCCGCTGAGAAATCCAATGTTTTTCTAGTGGGTTTGCCTTTGTTAGTGAGCTGGTGTTTTTCTCTTACAGGTTTTCATATTATTTCTTTGCTCTGTAGTCTGGCATTTTAACTTTAATGTGTCATGGAGAGGTTCTCTTTTGGTCGTGTCTGTTTGGGGTTCTAAATGCTTCTTGTGGTTGGATGTCCATTTCTTTCCCTATATTTGGGAAAGTTGCTGCTATAATTTCCCTAAATAGGTTTTCTGTGCCTTTAGTTTGTATCTCAGGCCCTCTTCTACCCCATGGATCCTTGGGTTTGGTCTTTTGATCATGTCCCACAGTTCTTGAAAGTTGTGTTCATGCTTTATTTTTTTTTCCTGTTATTGATGTCTGACTGTACTTTTTCCTCAATTTAGTCTTTAATCCTTTATGTTCTTTCTGTTGCTTAATCTAGCCTTTTGGTGATTGTTTCTACTGTGTTTTTGTGTGTTTTATATCACTGATTGAATTTTTCATTTCCAACATTGCTGTTTGAGATTTTGTTTGTTTTTCCCCCCAAAATCTCAATTTCCTTGCTGATTTTCTCATCCATATTGATGACTTTCTTATCTAGGTCCTGAAATTACTTCCTTACTTCATTCATCTGCTGGTTTGTATCCTCTTTGATGTCAGTGATCATTTTTTACAAATAGACTATTGAATTATTTGGCATTTCAACTGTTTCAGTATCTTTGGATTTGGTTACTGAGGAGTTACGATCTTTTGGAGAAGTCATGTTGCTTTGTTTTTTCACATTTCTTGTATTTCTGTATTGTGATTTGTGCATCTGTTGGGATGGAGTTTCTTTCCATTTTATTTGGAGGTCTTCTTAGTGAGCAGCCTTCTTTTGAGGGCTCAAGCCTCACTACCATTCATAGAGGGGTAAACAAACCACTGTAACAGCAACAAGACCAAACCAAACAAGATATAGAATTATAATTTAAATAGATTAAAACCTACTACTACACTATCAATGATGATAGAAAAAGAGAATGGTAAAATAGTGCATAGTGAGCTATGAAGCTAAAATTAATTAAGGTAAAAGTAAAAATAATAAATGAATAATATAAAGGGGACAGAGAAATGGGAAGAAATAAAAAGCAAGTTTAAATAAAAAATGAAAAAATACAAAAGAGAAAAATGTTAGGAAGAGGGAGAAAAAAGAGTAAGACAGAAAAAAATCTGACTGTACAATAATAAAAAACATATAATTAGATAAATGTAAAAAGAAGAATAAAATTACAAAAGCTTTCTTCAAAAGTAGAGAGAAAATAGTACTAAAAGTACACCATGTTACACTAAAAGTGTGTAAAAAGAAAGTGGGTGGGGAGACAAAGTATTGGAGCAGCTTCTTTCTTAATCCTCCAACACTGGAGTCTGCCAGGTGAGGGGAGTAGTCAGTTGAAGTTGGAGTCTCTTATATTTCCTCCTGTGCAGGCTGGTGCTGATTCACTGGCTTACCAGACAGGGCTACATTCACTTTAGTAGATTCCCTTCTTTCTGTAGCAAGGGCCACTGCTGGCCACACTTAGCTTTGCAGCTTGTAGGCTGGGCAGGTTTGCACTCACTGTAGAGATTCCCTAGTGTGTACACACTGGGGTGGCTAATGTCCAAATGAAGGGGCATCCCCTGAGTACTCAAGAGTGTGAGGGGACAAATAGAGCAATGAGACCTGTACTGGTGGGTCAATCTCAATGTTTTCAGATTTTACCAAGTAGTAAACATCCTGTGGAAGAGAGGAGGCTGTGGAAATCAAGTGACCCACTGGACCTATGCTTCATAATTCTCAGTTCCACAGGCAGCAAACCAGCTCGTGGAGAGGCATCCCTGGAGACCAAGCAGCTTGCTGACATTGGGCTTGGGCTGTGCATCTCCAGTTATCCACAAAGGGCAGGGCCACGAAACACCCTGCCCTTCACAGTCTAGGCCTCCTGCCACCTACATGTCTCAGTGTGTCTGCATCCAAACCACCTCCTCTCAACGACTGCCTCATGTAGGCATCTCCCACCCAGACACTGGCAGAGTATCCCCAGGTTCCATGACTTCTGATTATTTCTTGTTTTCAGGACCCCAGAGTAACTCAGTCTCAAACAATAGACCCCCTCTCAAGATGTTGCCTGGAAATAGCTCTCTGATCCCAGGGGAGTGGCTATGTGGATTCCTCCCAATGTTGTACCGTCATACAGGATGGGTTGGTTGTAGGGAAGAATTGGGAGGAAATTGGCAAAAACTCCCAAACTGGGAAAATGGCGTTTGAATATCTGGTTTGTAAGTTAGAAATTTAGGGAAAATGAAAGTAACTTGGTTGCATGTTTGTACAAAACCCTTCCTGATTGGACAATTGGACTGAAAGCTGATTGGCTCAGGCCATTCCGTGGGCGAACTATATAAAGAGCTGCGCTGCGGCAGCTCGACCTTTTTTGGCACGGCCTTTCTGGCATCCCTTTCTGCGCCTTCTCGCCTGTTCCTGCCTGGACCACAGATGAGAAAGCGCCTCTCCCGATGCTCTCCCCCGGACCTTTGATGAGGAAAAAACGCTCTCCTGTCGCAATCCTCAACAAGGAAAAGAACCTGCTCTCCGTCTGATCACCGAGGAAGCGGCAGCTGTCTCCTCCTGACCACCGAGACGACCAACACAGGTGTTTGTCCCTGGAAGGCAAAAGCGCCTGAGGCTTTTCCTTTCTCCCATCTCCTCCGGGGTCCCGAGGACCTCGGGAGTCTGCGCCCCTCACCTGAGGGTCCCGAGTGAATTGTGTTTAGTATCTGTGTGCGCGGCGGCGCAGCCCGTCCGAACCTTCAGGCCGGACCGGGAGGCGCACGCCCCACATAGATTACTATGTTGGGCCCCACGTTCGGGCGCCAAATCTATGTGGGGCGCATGCCTCCCGGTCCGGCCTGAAGGTTCAGACGGGCTGCGCCACCGCGCACACAGATACTAAACACAATTCACTCGGGACCCTCAGGTGAGGGGCGCAGACTCCCGCGGCCCTCGGGACCCCGGAGGAGATGGGAGAAAGGAAAAAGCCTCAGGCATTTTTGCCTTCCAGGGGCAAACACCTGTGTTGGTCGTCTCGGTGGTCAGGAGGAGACAGCTGTTGCTTCATCTTTGGTCAGACGGAGAGCAGGTTCCTTTCCTTGTTGAGGATTGCAGCGGGAGAGCATTATTTCCTCACCGAAGGTTCAGGGGAGAGCAGCGGGAGAGGCGCTTCCTCATCTGTGGTCCAGGCAGGAACAGGCGAGAAGGTGCAGACAGGGATGCCAGAAAGGCCGTGCCAAAAAAGGTCGAGCTGCCGCAGCGCAGCTCTTTATATAGTTCGCCCACGGAATGGCCTGAGCCAATCAGCTTTCAGTCCAATTGTCCAATCAGGAAGGGTTTTGTACAAACATGCAACCAAGTTACTTTCATTTTCTCTAAATTTCTAACTTACAAACCAGATATTCAAACGCCATTTTCCCAGTTTGGGAGTTTTTGCCAATTTCCTCCCAATTCTTCCCTACATGGGTCACTGTCACACCACATCTCCCAACTGGATTTAAGGCTTGTGAGAGCTGCAGGCTTGTCCTGTGGGTAGGACCACCAGTCTTTTTCACTAGGGCCATCAGCTTGCCTTGGAGATGAGTCTTCTGCTCCCCTCCCCAACCAAGCCAGGGCTGGAGCTATAAGCTGTTTATTCCTTTCCACTGCACGGCCTGTTTCTGGGCTTCTCAGCTGCCTTATCACCTCCTTCCTGAGTGGTGATGCTCTTCCTCTATTTTGCTTTTCAAAATGGGGTCTATTTTTTGTTACCCTGACTTTTCTCATTCATGGAGTCACACAGAGGCAGTTTCTTATCTGCCATCTTACCCAAGAACCATCCATCCTAGTAATTATTATAGTATCAATGGCCCTTCTCTAATCCTAATACATATTTTAAAATTAAACCAAAACATAAGGCTGGGTAAGGTGGCACACACCTATAATCCCAGCAATTTAGGAGGCAGAGGCAGGAGGATTGCAAGTTCAAAGCCACAGGCAGCCTGAGTAATTTAGCAAGACCTTGTCTCAAGATTAAAAAATAAATAAGTAAAAAAGGGGCTGGGAGTGTAGCTCAGTGGTACAGCATTGGCAAAATATGTAAAGGCCTGGCTCAACAACCCCCAGTACCACCAAAGGAAAAAAAATTCAACCAGAACATGAAATAAAGCAAGGATGGACAGCTAGCCTTGCAACACAATGCTGGAGCCAACCTAACAGTCTACTCAAAGATTACTTCATTGTCTAGGAGGGCATATATCATTTTGTCTTGGTATTTACTACTAATTATGTAAGTTACAGGTTAATTTGTAGAATTTTTTGTGTCCAGGAGAGATGTAAGTAATTTCTACTTTCTGGGAAAGTAGCATTGCAAAAGGTGTGGTTTTATTGCCCTATACAACATTAACCAGTTTTACTTCTAACTTAGCGAACCTTTCAATATGTCTTTTCCATATACATCCTCAGTGGTCTGCAAGCCAGTGGCAATATCCTGTGAGTTCCCACACTAAGGAGCTAAATAAGTCTTAGACACGTGTCCACCACATACATGCAGACGAGCCACATCTCAACATTTTAGGAGCTGTGTTTTGGCACACTTATTCTATTCTCAATCACTATTGCCCTCCTTATTCTCTCCATCTTACCATTTTGTTCTTTTTTTCTTTTTCTCTTTCTTTTCTTTCTTTTCCTTCCTTCCTTCCCTTCCTTCCTTCCTTCCTTCCTTCCTTCCTTCCTTCCTTCCTGTCTGTCTGTCTGTCTGTCTGTCTTTCTTTAATACAGTACTGGGAGTGCTGAACACAGGGCCTCATACATGCTACACAAATGATCTACCACTGAGCTGCACCTGCAGCCCTTGCTTTAATTTTTATTTTGAGACAAGGTCTCGCTAAGTTGTTCAGATTGCCTCTGGCCTTAAACTCATGATCCTCTTGCCTTAGTCTCCCAAGCATCTGGGATTTACAGGCGTGTGCCACAGAGTCTGGCCATCTTTACAGTTTCTTTCCTTTGAGTCTATATGGTGGTAAAATTTTGTTGTCACTGTTATTTTTTGGCATCAGATATTTTATCCCACAAATATTATAGATAACACAGTAGTTATCGAAGACTTGAAAAGTAAAGACATGTCATCTTCTAAATGTTTTTTCTTCTAAAGACAGATACAAATTTTACTATAAACTTAATGCTTCTAAAGAACTAAGCCCTGGTTCTCTGTTCCTGGTCTGCCATGTTGTGAGGTCATCTCATACAGGCCTTGTCACTGCTGCCACCATGTCTGCCCTGCTGCCATTGTGGGCTGATTCTCTAACTGGGGGCTCCCAATAAACCTCTTCCCCCATAAGTTTGTTTCAGTTGGTTTTTCTGCTACAGCGATGACAGCTAATACAGAAAATTGGCATCCAAGAGTGGGGTCACTGCTATGCAGAAACCTAACCATGGTATTCCTAGGGATTTGAAACTTGTTTTCAGGAAGAGTTTAGGAGAGTTGGAGATGCAGATGAGAGAAGCCCTGGAGGGCTTGAGGGGCAGTTCTGGTGAGAGTAAGAAAGACCAGAATGCCAAAGCTGCTGATGACAGAAATGCAGGTGGGGCTCAGCGGATTTCAGAGGAAAATCAGGACTCTATTTGATATTTGATATTCTAGCAAAGAGGTTGTCTGCATTTTGTTCATGCCCTAAAGACTTGAGTGAGGCTGAATTTTCAACTATGGACTAATTAATTTGGCAGAAGAAATATCAAGAAGGCCTACTGTTCAGGCTGCCAGTTGGTTTGTATTTGCTGCTTTTAGCCAGATTTATAAGGAGCCAAAGGCACAGCTAAAAAGATCTGAAAAATATGCCATTTAAACAGGGAAAAAGCTGTGGCTTGTCCAAGGTAACTGTGGACTGGACTGGGTCAGACCAGGAGGCTATACTTGTTAAAGCTATAAGCACCATTAAAGAGAACAATAAAGATGACTTGGAGGCACAGAAAGAGTGGCCAGACCTCTCCCAACTAAGACTTCAGGGTTGAAGACTAAAATCCCATTTGAAAGGGGAATGTCTGAAAAATTATCTCCTGGACATACTCCTGAAAACAGTATGCCCAGTGAAATTATTTCTTGGCCTGAGTATACAGAGGCTGCCACTACAGCCATGGTGCAAAAGGGCCGAGCTACCTCTTGAGCTAGCAGCAACTCTTGACATAGTCCACATGGTGCTGGGTTAAGGGGTTATGGAAGCTGCTACCGAAGTTCCAGAAGATAGCCTATGAGGCCAGCAATGTGTACAAGGGTTACGTGCCTTGGAGGTACCCCCTGAAGGGGTGGTACATGAAGCTTTGAGGGTGGTGCCTAAGCAGCACTAGAGACCCAAGGATGTCAGAGATGCCAGCAACATGAACATCTGCCAAAGGAAGCTGTCAGCAAGAAGTGGAGTTGGCCAATGAGGGCCATTTGTGATAAGGCTAGAGGAGCAGAGACACCCAAGCCTGTTCAAGCTCCTTTCTGTGCCTCCATTCCTCCCTTTTGGAATGGAAATGCCCACAGCTAACTGTTCCTTGGGCCTCAGTCGAGACTTGAACTTATGAACATGTTGAGACTGTTAAGACTTTGGGGACTCTTAAAGTTGGATTATGAAGTGGCCCTGGACCTTGGGGGGCCAAGGTGGAGTATTATGGTTTGAATATAAAGTGGGCCCCAAAGGCCATGTGCTTTACCATTTGGTCCCTCGTTGTTGGCACTGTTTGTGGAGGTCATGGAACTTGGGAGGTAGGTCTTAGCTTTGCAGAAGTGATGTTACTGGGGCTGGGCCTTTAGAGGTTTTTACCTCTACCCACAGCCCAGCCCTCTGTTCTTGGTCCCCCATGCCATAAGGTCATCAACCACAGGCCCTGCCACCACCACCATCATGCCTGCCCTGCTGCCATCAGCTCCCAATAAACCTCTTATCATCAGGAAAAAAAGAAAAAAAAAAGACCTAAACCCAGCTTTTCCAATATACTTGGATCATTCCTCACCCACAAATGGCAGCAAGCTGCTCATTTCAAACACACCCCTTTCCATTCCTCATTTTGGTTGTTTTTTGTTAGTCAATCTAATATTCTGGTCTAATTTGGAAATCACATCCATCACTATCTTGTGAAGTAAACTGCTCTACTCAACTAATCTGCCATTTTCTTCAGAAAAGTAAACAATACAATTGAACATTAAGTCTCAGACATTCTCCTAGACCTTTACCATGCATTAACAGGAAACAAAGAAACCAGAATTATATTTAAATGAATTCTGATATATATGTGACACTACAAAAATATCACACCCACAGTGATGATTCTCAAAAGCCTCTTTTTTCCTTGTCTCCATTTTTGCACTCCCCAAGTGCTTTCTATCTCTTCTACCTCTTCTGCTTGTCTACATATTATTGTTGTATTGTTAATACATTACATGAACCTATTTACTTTCTATAGCTTATAAATATGTTCTCTTTCCTCTACTTGTTCTCCAGATTTCATATTAAAATTCCACACATGTAAAAGGACCACCAATGACCTAATTATTCTTGTCTCTGTTTCTCACATAACTCCAATTATCTGCACTGTGTTCATGAGGTCATTGAGTCCTAGACACTTACAGTGGTCCAAGGCCACATGGTACAGCATGAGTTGAAAACTCATTGGATAACAGAGTCTGATTTCTTTACCACACTATATTCACCTAGCTCTGGGAAATTTCAACATGTTCTGAGCATGCTTAATCCCTTAGGGATGCTTAGAAAGGATAAGTGAAGGCTGGGTCAGGTGGTACTCACTTATAATCCCGGCAACTCAGGAAGTGGAGGCAAGAGGATCATGAGTTTGAGGCCAGAGGCAGCCTGCATAACTTAGCGAGATCCTGACTCAAAAAATAAAAATGGCCTGGGAGTGCAGCCCAATGGTAGAGCACACGGAAAGTGGAAAGTATGTGTGAGCCCCTGGGTTCAATCTCAAAGTAACTGACACACACACACGCACACACACACACACACGTAAGTGAGCACCTTAACCAAAGTTACACAGCAAGCTAAGAACCAGAACATCAACTCAAGTGCTTCTAGCTATAAAATTGCCCTCAATGGTCTATTCACAAACAAGCATCCAGCCTCCTTTTTTTCATCTTATGTTTCCTTTGTACTTGACTTTTTTTTTTTTTTTTTCGGTACTTGGGGTTGAACCCAGGGCCTCAAGCTTGCATGCTTTGCAAGTGCTATACTACTGAGCTGAACCCTCAGCCCATTTTTTTACTTTTTGAGACAGGGTCTCACTAAATTACACTGACTGCCTCTGATCTCGAACTTGCGATCCTCCTGCCTCTGCCTCCCGAGTCGCTGGGATTACAGGCATGTGCCACTGAGCCCAGCTTGTACTTGACTTCTTGTATTATCTCAGTGCTGTTTCCTCATGTGCACTGTATAATCTTAACGAGAATGGGCAACACCTTCCTATTTTTATATCCCTACAACAAGAACAAGTATAGGGCTGGATGGTGTGAAAAGCATAGTAAAAACCTGTTCTACACAAGGCAGAACATTTTTTAGTGTGCTACAGGAAATGCTATTTTTACTTGATGTTATACAAGTTTAAACTTTAATATTAAAACAAATGTTATTTATTATGTGAATATTAAATTCATGAAGCAGCATAAATGCATGTGAATTTTATAAGATGGAAATGTGACACTTCAAAGCAATGCTCAGTTATGACTGGCCACTTTATGCTAATCCTTGCACCTTTGGAAGCACACCTGCTCTACCCCCATCATCACTAGGGCTTTGGGCAAACATCACCAAGGCATCAACTGGCTAGCCCTCACCAATGTGAGTAGGGTAAGAAGCTGTTAGAAAGATGACCTAGCTCCCCCATGGTGCGTGGAAACTGCACTCAGAGCTGTCATATTAGCTGAATGCCTGGGCATCACTGTATTAACAAGTCAAACTCAGGGTTGCCCCCAAGCAGTGGTTACCCAGGTCATATGGAATATACTCAACTAAATTTTTATTTTCATAAATGAAAACACAAAATTTTCACGAAACCCAAGAATACATTTCCAGCCCTATAGGTCTATTTGCCATTAGTCCAAAACATGTTATGCACGTAAAGCCAGCCTTTTCCCCCTTAAGCTTTTCCAGTGGATTTGTTAGCAGGTGTTAATATGTATCTACATTAACTACTGTACATTCTCCCATGTTCTCTGCACCCTCTGCTCTCCAGGGAAGTGAAATTAGATATTAAAGTGAAACCAACAAATCAGTAACTTGGGAGACAGAGAAAGAGTAATGAAAACCCACCTTATAGATAACCCTGCTTGGATAACTTCAGAGTTTGATATAATACTCTATTGTTCCAAACAGCCACAAGTATTGGTGAAGAGGGGGGAAATAGGAACTCTCTTACATGTAAAATGGTGCAGCAACTTGGGAAAATAATTTGGTAGGTCCTCACAATATTAAACAGTGTTATAATATGACCCAGTAATTCTACTCCCAAGTATATGCTCAGGAGAACTGAAAACATATATATGCACAAAAACTTGCAAGTGAATGTTTACAGCAACATTACTCATAATAGACAGAAAGCAGAAACAAAGCAAATACCCACCAATGGATGCAGGAATAAACATGGATATATCCCCGTGGAGAATTTCTCAACCATAAGGAGGATGTAGTGATAGATGCCACACCACGATGAAACTCAGAAATATCATTCCAGGCAAAAGGCACCTGTCACTCAAGGCCACATGCTGTATGGTTTCATTTACATGAAATGTCCAGAACAGGAAAATACACAGTGACAGAAAATAGATGAGTGGTTACCAGAGCCCAGGGGAGGGAAAAGGAGGGAAGATATGTATGGGGGCTTCTTTCTCCGTGGTAAAAATGTTCTGGGATCAGACAGGATGAGGTGACACACATGTATATGCATATTAAGAATCATTCTGTTGAATTGTAAATGAATGCACTTCACAGTATATATGTGTGTGTACATGTGTGTGTGCATGTATACTGTTTGCAGTTCTGAAGTTTGGACCTGGGGCTTTGTAAATGCTAAGCAAGTGCTCTACCACTGAGCTACACCCCCAGCCCACTTCATGGTATCTAAACCACATTTAATAAAGCTGTTTTTAAAAAGTGTATTGTCTACTTCCCATAAACATAGTTATAATTCGTCCCTAAGAGATCCATTGTTTCACTCCTGTTCTAATAAGGAAGCATTCTGCAACTGTCCCTTCAGAGAAGAAAACCATGGTGAGTCCCCTGAAGGGCACAGATGAAATCACTGATTAAATTCCTGCAGGTGAGATCCAGACTCCACATATCTTCAAGTTGGTAGAATTTTTTTTCAGGGGGGTGGGGGTGGTACAGGTTAAGATAGAGTCTTGCTATGTAGTCCAGGCTCTCCTCAAACTCATGATCCTCCTGCCTCAGCCTCCTGAGTAACTGGGATTATAAGAGTGCGCCCCCATGCCTAGCAGGTAGAATTTTTAATAGTGCACAAATGATTCAGCCATTGAACAAATGATGAGTGTTAGAAAACAAAATCCTTATCTTTCCAACTGAATGCAGAGGAGCAAGTCAGCCTGGGAGGGAGTGCTGATTAAGAACCTATAGGGCACCCACTACATAGTTAACAGCAATATCAAGTTGATTAATAACTTTAGAGTGCCTCTCTGCACTCTCTGAGGCCCTGGGTTCAATCCCCAACACCACAAAAATGGAAGAAGGACCCAGCAACCCACTGTTGAAACAATCCCAGCACAATCAGCCATTGAAAATCATGAATAGCAGAGAAGCACTGACATAGTGCTGGGCGGGCATGGCACAGTGTTGGATAGTGATTCCTTCTGTTGTATGAATCTGTTGCTTGAGGGATGGGAGGGATGAATAAGCTTTAGCCCATATCAGTGGTCCAAGAAGGGCTGGGGTTTAGCTCAGTTAGTAGAGCATTGCTCTGCACTTTCTGAGGACCTGGGTTCAATCCTCAGCACCACAAAATGGGAACAGAATGTAGCAGACCACTTCCAGAAAACAATCCCCAAACAATCAGCTATTGAAAACCCTATGAAGGTCGCTATGAGTAGGACCTGACTATATGGCACATAACAACAACAACATGGTCCAAGAGATACTAGGGATGGACTCAGATCCACATAACCCCAATGAGGGAAGTGTGCAGAGCAGTAAACCCACCTCCCCACTTCCTGTGTTTCGTGACATTTGCAAGGGAGGCTGGTCTTCTCTGTCAGTGGTTCTCAACATTTCTAACAACAAGCACCCCAGTCATCAAAGAGACAAGGAATTCTCCTGTCCAAATTCTGTCCCACTCTTACAGGCCCCCAAGGAATAAAGAAATTTCAATTAATTTAAGTATTCAAACAACGGTAACTTCTTCAATCATATGTTCTAAATAATGCAAAGTTTGGGACATTTCTAATTGCACATTTAAAATTTTTAAATATTGCCAGTTAGTGTACATGATTTGTATTTTAACCACTCCACCTAGCATTGCTTAACCACCACACCTAGCAAGGCTTTGATACCATAATAGACTCTTATCTAGGGTTCTCGGATACCCATCTCAGTGAGGTCTTCTCTCTTCTTCCTACCAGATTGCGCCTCCTCCATCCCGTCTCATCTTCTCACTTCCTCTGCCTGCTCTCAAGGGGCCAAACTGAACTTGTTTCTCCAGGTGCTCAGGATACCTAAGTGACCACTGTTAGACTCCAACTCAAACTACCCCTTTGGCTAGGGAGTATCCGTGCCAGGATTTGCCCCTCACACGCCAATCCAACCAAGGAGAGGACCTCTTCTCAGCACAAACAGTACTTCACACTCTCTCCTATCAAAGCACCTCAATCCTCCCAGATGTCCCTACCCACAGCCTCCAGAATACAGATGTCACCTGACTTACTGATGGGTTAAATCCTGACAATTGAAAATTGTTGTTGTTGTTGTTAGGTGCCGTCGAGTCGGTATCCAACTCATAGCGACCCTCATAGGGTTTTCAATGGCTGAGTGCTTCGGGATTGCCTTGGGAGTGGATTGCCAGGCCCTTCTCCCATTTTTGCGGTGCTGGGAATTGAACTCGGGGCCTCAGAGACTGCAGTGCAGCGCTCTACCCACTGAGCTAAATCCCAGCCCGACAATTGAAAATGCCAAGTCAAAAATGCATTGAAATTCCAAAAGGCAGCTAAGAAGGTTACATTAACGATGGGACCTAGCACAGTGGCACGATTTAGTCCTGAAAACACCATGAAATCATTTCAGCTGGAACTCTCCGGGAGTATTACTAACATTATACTCCCCCTCCCCCAATACTGAACATTGAACCCAGGGCCTCATGCAATCTAGGCAAGCGCTGCACCACTGAGCCACGTCAGCCCAGAACTCTCTTTTTATTCAGTTCTGGGATGTCAGGGACACTGTCACCAGTTTTGCTAGGCCCTTAGTGCTGTTTGCTCTCCCAAATCCTTTTCTCTTTGAAGTCTTATCAGCCCCCAGCCAATACGTGACACAGGCCATTTTGCATCCTTGACATACCACAAACGCCTGACCTTAGCCACATAAATCCCGATTTGTTAGGGTAGCATCAGGTTTTCCTGTGGCCATTCCCAAACTTTCCATCTGGCTGCCTTTACTTTGTAATTAATTCTACTTTGTGCAAACAGTGAAGGAAAGATAACCTCTGCTCTGTGTCCTGTGTGTGCTGGAAGAGCCACACTTCCTCATTTGCTGGTGGCAATGGGTGATTTTCATGTGTCAGCCTGGCTAGGCAGGCCATGGTGTCTGGCTGTTTCGTCCATCACCAGCCTAGAGGTTGCTGTGAGGGCATTCTGAGACGAGACTGATGGTTAAATCTCTGCACTCTGGACTCCTCTCCACGTGGGTGGGCCTCATCCAATCACGGGAAGGCCTTAGGGAAAAGACCAAGGTCCTCAAGAAAGAAAGGAATTATTACCTTTGGTTTCCAGACTGAAACAACTCCTGCCAGAATTGCCAGCCCACTGACCTGCCCCAGTGATAATGACCTGGCTAGCTCCTTCAATCACATGACCTTAAACTCAAGTAATATCTGGTCTCAATCTCTCTTTCACCTCTAATACTGCCAGCCCTCCACCCTTCCCCCACTCCCAACCCCAACTCTGCATTACTGGGAGATTGAACGCAAGGCATTCCACCTCTGAGCCTCAGCCCCAACCCTTTCTTTATCTTCTGAGACAGGGTCTCACTAAGTGCACAAGCTGTCTCTGGCCTCACATTCACAATTCCCCTGCCTCAGTCTCCCGAGTCGCCAAGACACCAATTATAGGTGTCTGCCACCTTGCAGGGGTCCAACTCCTCTCTTTCGTTAAGTTTCCAGAATCTGGAAATCTGAGATCAAAAAGGCTCCAAAATTGGAAACTCTTAAAGCACAATCATGACATCATGCTATGGTTTGGATCTTGTTTTTTTCCCCCGAAATATGCACCTAGTGGAGCTTGGTCCCAAAGGTCAAGGATCTGGGAGTTGATGCTAGGCACTAGGGGGTGAGCCTGGGGGCGGTCCTTATGTCACTGGGGGGGCGTGCCCTTGGCGGGGTACTAAGGCAATGCTCATACTAGGACCCTGCACACTTCTCCACACAGAACTGTGGTAGAAACCAACCCTGTCTGGCTTGGCCTCTCTGGCTGGCTTCCTATTTCAAGAAGCGATTCTTCCTCTACTGCAACCCACCACGAGGCAGTGCAGCCAGAGCTGGAGCTAGCACTCTGTGGTCTGGCTTCCAACCTCCAACACTATGAGCTACAGAAGCCTCTTTTTCTTCCCAAGGAGCCTGCCTCTAGTATTTAATTAGGGTAACAAAAAGCCAACTAATACTATAAGTAAAAAATTGCACACCATGAAACTCTGTTTCATGCACAAAATTATTCAAAATATTGTATAAAATTACCTATGTATATGAAGTTTGCCTGCAGCCATAGCCCTGTGGCATCTGATCCCATCAGAGCAGAAGCTAAGCAGGGTCGGGATCAGTTAGTACTTGGATGGGAGACCGCCTGGGAACACCAGGTGCTGTAGGCTTGGGAGAGGGACCTGGCAACCCAATCCCAAAAATCAATCCACCATTGAAAACCCTATGAACAGAAGAGAAGCACTGACAGTAGTGTTTCCCCCATTGTATATAGGGTCACTATGAGTTGGATACCGGCTGGAGACCACCTAACAATAACAACAATAAGAAGAAGTGTACATGAAATATAACCGAACTTTGTTCAGACTTGAGTCACATCCAAAGATATATATCATTATGTATATAAAAATCTCCTAAAATTCAAGAAACTTCCAGATAAAGCTATCTAAGCCCATGCGCACGCACACACATCCTATTGATTCTGCTTCTCTGTTGTTGTTGTTAGGTGTCGTGGAGTCGGTGTCCGACTCATAGCAACCCTACATGCAACAGGCAAAACACTATTGTCAGTGCTTCTCGGCTATGCATAGAGTTTTCAATAGTGGATTGTTTTTTGGGACTGGGTTGCCAGGTCCTTCTCCCAAGCCTACAGCACCTTCTTGTGTTCCCAGGTGGTCTCCCATCCAAGGACTAACCAGGCCTGATCCTGCTGAGCTTCTGAGATCTGAAGGGATCAGACGCCACAGTGCTATGGCTGCAGGCTTCTCTAGAGAACCCCAACATAGGAGTCATGAAAGAAAACTGATGCATTTTGGATGTCTTTTAAGTTAAATCCAAGGAATTAAAAAGTGATGTAATAGTTGCACAATGGAAAAAAGCAAATGCTGTGTTACTCTGTACCCCATCAACATTTATCAATAAAGGGGGAAACAAAAAAGAATGTTCCTAAAGTCACTATACTGCATATTTTTATATTAAATAAATGCTTTCTGCTTTCTGAAAAAAAATCCAGGTAATTAGATATCTTAAAGTACATCATATGATCTTTAAAACACCAGGCCTATTATACTAAAACCAGTAATTTGCTTAAGGTTTCTGAAATGAGACCATATTAAAAGATTTATCAATAAATTATGATAAAAATTATAGCAATCTATTAATGGATTTTAAATTAAGGGAGCAAGTGTTTCCAGAGATGATGGAAAAGTCATTTAATTTGGCCCATTCAAATCTCGGTCCCCTAGGTTCTCTGCAAAGGCATATTTCTCATTGAAAGCAGATACAGATGGTTTTAGAATAAATTATACCCTTGATTCAGGAAGATCTAAATATAGGCCCCTAAAAATCATGTTTGCAGAGGTACTTTGTTAATAAATAAAATCTCTTGTGAAAAGCCAGGCATAGTGGCTCACACTTGTAATCCCAGGAACTGGGGAGGCAGAGGCAGAAGGATAGGAGTTTGAGGCCAGAGGGAGCCTGCATAACTTAGCAAGACCCTTAATCAAGATAAAAAATAAAAAATGTGCTGAGGGTACAGCTCAGTGGTAGAGCACTTGTAAAGCATGTGTAAGGCTCTAGGTTCAATCCCCAAGTACCACAAAAATAAACGAACAAATAAATATATAAAAAATAAAACTCCCCTGTGAAGACAATCCTTCATAAAGCAAACAATAAGCTTTACCTGGTGCCTCTCACATGCCAGGCACTGTTACAAACAAAAGCACGTACTGCATGGTCTTTGGTTACACAACCTGGTATCTGCACAAATGCAAACACGCATCGTGCGTGGCATGCCCAGCTTCTCAGAAATGTGTGTGGGACTTTCGTCTTCATTACTGGGAAAGGCCAATATTAAACTACAGAAATAGGAAATAGACACAATTACAATGCAGGTTCCCTGGAGTAGGAGTGACAGAACAGAACGCTACATGTACACAGTTTCCAAAGGATGGAGTCCTGGTGCCCTCTCTGCACAGCATTAGCTATTCTCAAGGAGTGATGGATATACTGCTCGGATTCTGTAACAGGAAAGCAGTGGTCACTTTCTGTACACTCTGCCACTTGACTTTACACTCAGAACCGTAATCAAACATGGACTTTGCCATAACCGATCTTCACTAAAATAACCATTTTATTTAAAAACAACAAACTGGGCCCATCCTACCTTTTCAAGTCTCTAAACTACCACTAGAGAGGTCATGCCAGCAGCCGTACCACTATGGCATTCAATCCCGTCAGATCTTGGAAACTAAGCAGGGTTGGGCCTGGTTAGTACTTGGATGGGAGACTGCCTGGGAACACCACATACTGTAGGCGTGGGAGAAGGACCCGGCAATAAACTCCCAACAATCAATTCACCATTGAAAACCCTATGAAGAGCAGAGAAGCACTGACAATAGTGTTTCCCCCGATGTACATACGGTCACTATGAGTCAGACACAGACTCCACAGCACCTAACAACAACAAAGAGGTCATACCATAGTAGGCATGATTTTACATTAGGTCCAGATCCTTGGCAGGAAAGCTCAGACCATGAAATTTCAGAGCTTTGAACTTTGTCCTGCACAGAATACAGAAACCCACTAGTGTGATTTGTTAAGTTTGTGCTCTTGCCTGGCATTAAGTTAATATATAACAATAATTATACATCAGAGAGAAAAAAAATCAATGAGTTAAATATACACTCTAAAAAAAAACAAAACTGGCAATTAAAAAAAGTGATAATCTTTGTGCTTCAGTTGATTCTATTTGTACACTTTTTTCCTCCCCTTCACAAACATTTGAGGCACTAAATGGTTCTGGACAGACCATCAGCCCACCTTAGACCCACTCAGTAGGACATGAGCTCATTAGCTGTGGGTGAACAGAAAGGGATCTGACCATCTGGATGTGGGAGAGAACCAAAAATTTTCCTAGAGAATTTTCTGTATGGAATTTCAACATGCAAATGGCTTTAATATTGATTCCTCAAAATAAGTCATTGTAACTTATACAAGCACTGATACTAGACATCTATTTATTCAAAATCAGTCAAACAGCACTCAAAATATAACACAATTAGAGTAACCCATAAAGTTCTGGTTATTCATCACTCTGCACTTTATTCCATACTACATCTGCCACCCAAGCACTACCAGGCCTGACTGTGGTTAGCTTCCAAGATCAGATGAGATGCTGCATGTTCAGGAAGGTATGGCTGTATACTCTGTATTACTTCTTTCAGCAATCCTGTGAAGAAAGTTGTATTTTCTGGGTGATTTTGAACATGTTGTCTAACCTCTTTAAGCATCAGTTTCAGAGGGAGGAATATCTCACCCCCCCACATATCTGTCAGTTTGCTGTACTATGGGGCCTTATGTGTTGCTGTGATGCTGAAAGCTATGCAACTGGTATTACAGATACCAGCAGGGTCACCCATGGTGGACAGGTTTCAATGAGCTTATAGACCAAGACAGACTAGGGAATAGGAGATGGCAGGCCACTCAGGAAACAATTAGCCATTGAAAGCCCTATGAATAACAAGAAACACTGTCAGATATAGTGCTGGAATTTGAGCCCCCCAGCTTACAAGGCACTCAAAAAATGACTAGAGAAGAGTAGTCTACTCAAAGTAGAGTCTATAAGCCAGGCATGGTGGTGCCTGCCTATAATCCCAGTGGCTCAGGAGGTGGAGGCAGATGGATCACAAGTTCGAGACTAGAAGCAATCTGTGTAACTTAGCAAGACCCTGTCTCAAAAAGTAAAAAAAATGGGCTGAGGGTGCAACCCAGTGGTCCAGCACTTGCAAAGCATGCAAGTGTGAGGCCCTGGGTTCAAACCCCAGTACCACACACACACAAAAAATAATAATAAAAATAAAATTTTAAAAAGTAGAGTCTACCTTAATGATGGAAATGGAGTAAAGCCCCAGGGACCTCCATTTGCTGATGTGGCATGACTCAGAATCAGAAGGAACAACTATAAGCATCCATTAATAATTGGAATGTGGAATGTATGTAGTACGAATTGAGGAAAATTAGAAATCATCAAAAGGGAAATGGAGTGCATAAACATTGACATTCTAGGTATCAATGAGTTAAAACAGACTGGCGTGGGCCATTTGGACTCAGATAATTATATGGCCTTCTATGCTGGGAATGACCAATTAAAAAGAAATGGGATTGCATTCGTCATCAAAAAAGGCATCTCAAGATGTGTCCTGAAGTACAATGCTGTCAGTGATAGAATAATATCCATACACCTACAAGGAAGTCCAGACAATATGACCATTATTCAAATTTACATATCTCCCACTAAGGCCACAAGTGAAGATATGGAAGATTTTTACCAGCTTCTGCTATCAGAAATAGGTCAAACATGCAATCAGGATGTACTGATAATTACGGTGGCCGGAATGCAAAAGTTGAAAACAAAGAAGGCTCAGTAGTCCAAAAATACAGTCTCGGTGACAGAAACAGTGCTGGAGATTGCATGGTAGAATTTTGTCAGACCAATGACCATTTCATTGCAAATATATATATATATTTTTTACCAACATAAACAGCCAATATGCACATGGATATGTTCCATGCAGATGGAACATACAGGAACCAAACTGACTACATTTCTAGAAAGAAACAATGGAAAAGCTCTATATCAAATATCAGAAAAGACAGGGGATTGTGATCGTGGATCAGACCATCAACTGCTCTTATGTAGGTTTAAACTGAAACTGAAGAAAACTAGAACAAGTATACAAGAGCCAAGGTATGAACTTGAGCCATATTCCATCTGAGTTCAGAAACCACCTCCAGAATAGCATGACATCAAAGACATTATTCATGAGGAAAGCAAAAGAATATTAAAAAGACAGGAAAAAAAGAAAAGATCAAATTATATGTCAAAAGAGACAATGAAACTTGCCCTTAAACAGCTAGACAGGACGAAGTTAAGGAACTAAACAGAAGATTTCAAAGGGCAGCTTGAGAAGACAAAATCAAATATTTCAATGACCTGTGCAAACAACCAGAGACAGAAAACCAAAAGAGAAGACCATACTGTTTCTCTCAAGCTTAAGGAATTGAAGAAAAAATTCAAGCGTCCAGTGGCAATAGTGAAGGATTCTACAGGGAACATATTAAACAACACAGGAATCATCAAAAGAAGATGGAAGGAATACACTGACTCATTGTATTTAAAAAAAAAAAAACTGGTGGATGACCAACCATTTCAAGAGGTTGCATATGATTAGGAAATAGTGTTATTGAAGGATGAAGTGGAAGCTGCCTTGAAGGAACTGGGGAAACACAAGCCTCCAGGAATTGATGGAATACCCATTGACATGTTTCAACAAACAGATGCAGCGATGGAGGTGCTAACATGTTTATACCAGAAGATTTGGAAAACAGGTACCTGGCCAACTGATTGTAACAGATCCATATTTGTGCCTATTCCCAAGAAAGGGGCTCCAACTGAATGTGGAAATTATTGAACGATATCATTAATGTCGGGCTGGGATTTAGCTCAGTTGGTAGAGTGCTGTGCTGCAGTCTCTGAGGTCCCAAGTTCAATTTCCAGCACCACAAAAATGGGAGAAGGACTTGGCAATCCACTCCCATGGCAATCCCAAAACAGTCAGCCATTGAAAACCCTATGAGAGTCACTATGAGTAGGATACCGACTCGATGGCACCTAACAACCACAACAACAATCATTCATATCATACACAAGGAAAATTTTACTAAAAATCATTCAAAAGTGACTGTAGCAGTATATAGACAGGGAAGTGCCAGAAAATCAAGCTGGACTCAGGAGAGGGTATGGAACTAGGGACATCACTGCTGATGTCAGATGGACATTAGCTGAAAGCAGAGAATACCAAAAAGATGTCTATCTATGTTTTATAAACTATGGAAAGGCATTTGATTGTGTGGATCATAACAAATAATGGATAACACTGTGAAGAATGGGAATACCAGAACACTTAATTGTACTCATAAGGGTCCTATACAAGGACCAGGAGGCAGTCATTTGAACAGTACAAGGAAACACTGCTTGGTTTAAAGTCCAGAAAGGTGTGTGTCAGGGCTGTATCCTTTCACCGTACTTCTTCAATCTCTATGCTGTGCAAATGATGCAAGAAGCTGCACTTTATGAAGAAGAATGCAGCATCAGGATTGAAGGAAGATTTATTAACAGCCTGCATTATGCAGATGACACAACTCTCTTTGCTGAAAGTGAAGACGATTTGAAACATTTACTGATGAAGACCAAAAACACCACCTTCAGTATGGATTGCACCCCAACAGCAACAAAACAAAAATCCTTACAACTGGGTCAATATGCAGCTTCATGATAAATGAAGAAAAGATTGAGGTTGTCCAACGAACACCTATGGAAGCAGCAGTCAAGAAATCAAAAGATGCACTGCATTGGGAAAAGCTGTGGCAAGATACCTCTTTAAAGTAATGCAAAGTAAAGATGTCACATTGAAGACGAAAGTGCCTGACTCATGCCATGGTATTTTCAGTCACATCATATGGTTGTGAAAGCTGCACATTAAATAAGGAAGGCAGGAGAAAAATTGATGCTTTTGAATTATCATGCTGGAGATGAATATTGAATGTACGATGGACTGCCAAAAGAACCAACAGATCTGTCCTAGAAGAAGTGCAACCAGAGTGCTCCTTGGAAGCAAGGATAGCTAGAGTGTGTCTTATGTATTTTGGACATGTTTTTAGGAGGGACCAATCCCTGAAGAAGGACATCATGTTTGGAAGAGTGGTAGGTCAACAAAAAAATTCTGTTGCACACAGGGTTGCTACGATTGGACCCAACTTGACGACGGCACCTAACAATAACATCTTACCTAATAGTGTTGTGTTAAGGAAGTAAACCAATACATGACAAAGAATGCCACCATTTCACAGAAAGTTTCCATGACTTTTTCTTTCTTTGGTTAGTTGGTTTTTGTTCCTGCCTCAGCTACCCAAGTGCTGCAATAACTGATGTGTACCACCATGCCAGCTGCATGATTATTTTTAAAACCAGGATTAGAATGAATGTCTACAGATTTCTAACCCTCACAGAGACTGGAATACAATTCAACTCTCTTCCTCTCTAGCCCCAGGAGCACCAATAGCTAAGGCCACTATCAATAAAGAACATTCAAAAGTAATGAAACCTTTGACTTACACCTCTTTGAAAACTTTCTACTTAGAGCAAGGCACGGTGGGGCATGCTTGTAGTTCTAGCACTTAGGAGGCTGAGGCAGGAGGATCACATGTTCAAAGACAGTCTGTTCTGTATAGCAAGAGTCTGTCTCAAGACAAAAGCAAAACTAAAACAAAGAAAAAAGAAAAGAGAGAAAGAAAGAAAGAAGAAAGAAAAAAGAAAAAAGAAAAGAAAAGAAAAGGAAAGAGGAAGAGAAAACAAAAGAAAGAAAAAGAAAGAGGAAGGGGAAAGGAAGGGAAGGGACGGAAAGGAAAGAGAAGTCCAACATTTGGACAATGCATCTTTGCAAAAGTTTCAGGAGCGATGATGCCCTTGTCAAATGTTTCTAGCTCTCCATTCAATCTTGGTGGTACTGAAGGGCAGTTTTACAGAAGGAAGTAGGGAAGAATTACATCTATAATGAAAGAGTTTTAGGTTTACTACATTTGACTTCCTTTTGAAAAATGATGTTCAATTGATTTGATTTTATATTTGAAAAATGCAGCCCTTTGCCAAAAGCACCTCAGTGTCCAAATGAAAGAAAAGTAGGTGAAAAACATTACACTTATTAAGGTGGTAAATCCTGCAATTGTTTTTCAGTATGGCTGGTGGAACCCAGAGCCTCACACATGCCAAGGCAAGTGCTCTACCATTGAGCCCCAACCCCCAGCCTTTTTTATTTTTTAATATTGAGACAGGGTCTCACAAAGCTGTGTAGGCTGCCTCTGGCCTCAAACCTGTGATCCTCCTGCCTCCACTTCAAAATCACCAGTGTTACAGGTGTGTACCAGGGGAAAATATTAATAATAGTAGGATCCAAAATACTATGACTTCACTACTTTGAGGACATTCAGGTTTGTAACAATCTTTTTCTGCCCTTCCTGGCAAGTTACATGAATAAGGAAAATCAATGTGAGTAGATGTCTTTCTTCACACATGATTCAAAACGCAGCAGCAAGAATAACGGTAGCCCTGTGTACCACTTGCGCTTGGGCACCAACACCGGCACATCCACACAAGAGCTGCCCCTGGTTTCACTGAGTCAGATTAATGGACAGGCTTTGCAACTGCCCTGATTCATGAAAAGAGCAACATACTGAGTTTTCTAACACTAACTAACACAATCTACACACCTAAAGAGTCTTTAAAGTACTAGAAATGACAGATTTTAAAAAGCAAAATAAACACATAAAATATGAGCACAGCAGCCTCATTCATCCCATCTGTAAACTGAGGCTGATGGAAAAGCAGCCTTCCCCACTTGAGACTCTCTGCCTCTCTGTAGTATGCGTAGATCTCCATCTCACCTGGCCAGGCCTCCCTTCAAATGCAGGTTTCCTTGCTATAGGAAGAGAAAAGCAGGAGTTTTCTACAAGTAGTTAAACCATTCCTATGAAACTTCTTATTCAAATGTTTATTTCATGCCATTGACTGTAGGAGCTGCTGAAGATGAAGAGTGTGTGAGAATCACAGTGATTTCATACTCAGCACTTGGCCAGCACCAGGTGCCGCACTCAGAGCCTGTCACTTAGTCTCTGACTGCTCAGGATTCTGGGAAGCAGGGACACCCTCTCCTTGTGACAGAGGATGTGGGGTGGACCACTTCCAACAGGGGCGGCTGAACGTAAGTCCAGGGCATTGGACTCGAGGCTCCAGGGATTTTAACCACTTTCTCAGGAGCTCACAACTTCTATGACCAAAGAAAAATGATAGTCTGTAACAACAGCCTCCAAGGATGTCCCCCAAGAATCAAAAGGGCAAGGAGAGTGCTCCTTTGCCAAAGAATTAAATTAGTAAAGATTTAGGACATCAGCCATTAAACAAAATCTAAGATGCCAGTGAAAAAGTCATGTGTTATTCCAGGTTAACAGTATAACAATGTTAATATTAGATAAATATTAGAACAGGGCTAATATCAGATTCTTTGGAAAGGAGCTTAAGCCATAAACTGTATGTCAGTACTTACTGAGTGTCTACTAGGAGAGAATATTGTGCTAAATATGTTTATATGTTTTATTCCAGTGCTCAAACTAATATTTGAGTTCAAAATCTGTATGTTTTATTCAAGTGCTCAAACTAATTTCCATGATTTACATGAGCAAAGAGACTAAAGCCAAGTGTTAGAGCTCAGTGTGAAAGAACCAGGACTTGACCCGGGAAGACTGCTGCCTGCCTGGTCTTCCACTAACTGATGAGGCCTGTGTTGAAATCACACACGGTCATGTGAGATATGTAATGCATGTACCTTTACGCACACCCACACACAGACTAATTCATATTGAAGACAATTCTGAACATTTACCTGACTTGAAGAAACTCATATACAGTAGGAAATCTTGAAAAAAGGTTTTTCAGAGGCTTTAAATCTGTGTACTGGACAAAAGGCTCCACTTTTCCTCACTGAAATCTGCTGGGTACCTCAGGACACTCTGGAGAAGTGCAGAGCATGGTCACCACCCTCAAGAGGCTCACGCTCGATGGAGCAGACAAGAGCGGGCTGTGACCACTTAGCACAAGGGAGCACGCAGTTGGGGAGCTTCCCTGTTAGCCTCAGAGGGTCAGGAGTGAAAGTGACTGCAAGGCAGCACAGCCACACAAGCTCACAGAGGCGGCAGCTTCCAACAGTAAGACTCTGAAAGGTGAAGATGTCAGCATGGCTGGAGAGGAGGGAGGGGTGTTGGCATAAAAATCAGTTCTGTTGGTCCTTTCAGGAATTGGAAACAAAGAGAATTAATACCAGTTCTTCACAAAATCTACCAAAAAACCAGGAGGGAATTCTACTAAACTCATTCTATGCCAGCAAATTCCAATAAGGAAAGCAGAAAAAAGGGCTGGGAGTGTGGCTTAGTGGCAGAGCACCTGCCTAACACACACAAAGGCCTGGGTTCACTTCCAGCACTATGTGCAGACACACACACACACACACACACACACACACACACACACACACCCTCCCCCAAAAAAAGAACAGAAAAAGATATCACAATATAAAAACAGAGATTAATAACTCAATAACTCTTATGATATAGATGCAAAAACCCTAAAGAAAATACCAGCAAGCCAAGTCAAGCAACATGTAAAATGATTACATAACATTACCAAGTGGGATTTGTCACAGAAACTCAAGGTTGGTTTAACTTCCAAAAATTCCAAATACCTCTTAATGAAACACATCATTACCAAGAAAGGAAAAGCAGGAAAAAAGTCACATGATCATTTCAACAGATACAAATTAAAAAAAAAAAAAATTAAACTCCTCTTCATGATAAAAATACTCAATAAGCAAAGAGTAGAAAGGAATTTCCATAGGCTGATTTTTAAAAAGTCATCTAGAAAAATCCCTCACAACAAACATCATATTTAATAGTGAAAGATTAGAAGCTCTTTTCCCCAAGATGAGGAATGTGACATGGATGCTCGCTATCACTACTTCAATTCCACATCATTCTGGAGGCTTGACCCAGGATAATTCAACAAAAAGTGAAATAAAGTCACCCAGATTGGAAAGAAGAAATAAAACTATCTATTTGCATGTGGGCAAAAACAAATATTATAATGACATGTGCAAAGAGCTGGGGACAGAAAGCCAAAAGGGAAGAACATGCTCTGTGTTTCTTAAGTTTAAGGAACTGAAGAAAAAATTCAAGCCTTGAGTGGCAATAGTGAAAGATTCTATAGGGAAAATATTAAATGATTCAGGAAACATCAAAAGAAGATGGAAGGAATACACAGAGTCATTATACAAGAAAGAATATTTGATAGATGAGCAACCATTTCAAGAGGTTGCATATGAAGAGGAACCAATGGTATTGAAGGACAAAGTAGAAGCTGCCTTGAAGGAAATGGCAAAACACAAGGCTCCAGGAATTGATGAAATACCAATAGAGATGTTTCAACAAACAGAAGCAGCACTGGAGGTGCTAACATGTTTATGCCAATAGATTTGGAAAATATCTACCTGGCCAACTGACTGGAAGAGATCCATATTTGTGCCTATTCCCAAAAAAGGGGATCCAACTGAGAGTGGAAATTATCGAACAATATCATTAATATCACACACAAGCAAAATTTTGCTAAAGATCATTCAAAAGCAACTGCAGCAGTATATAGACAGGGAACTGCCGGAATATCAAACCAGTTTCAGAATAGGGCGGGGAACCAGGGACATCATTGCTGATGCCAGATGGATATTAGCCAAAAGCAGAGATTATCAGAAAGCTATCTATCTATGTTCTATTGACTATGCAAAGGCATTGGACTGTGTGGATAATAACAAATTATGGATAACATTTCAAAGAATGGGAATACCAGAGCACCTAATTATACTCATGTGGAATCTGTACATGAACCAGGAGACAGTTATTCAAATAGAACAAAGAAACACTGCCTGGTTTAAAGTTGAGAAAGGTGTGAGTTAGGGCTGTATACTTTCACCATATCTCTTCAATTTCTATGCTGAGCAAATAATCCAAGAAGCTGGACTTTATGAAAAAGAGCAAGGCATGAGGATTGGAGGAAGACTCATTAAGATTCAATATTCACCTCCAGTACCATAATTCAAAAGCATCAATATCCAGCTTTTACAACCATATGATAGGATTGAAAGTACCATGATATGAGTCAGGTGCACCTTCATCTTCAATGTGGCATCTTTACTTTTCAACATTTTAAAGAGGTTTTTGCCACAGTTTTTCCCAATGCAATGCGTCTTTTGATTTCTTGACTGCTGCTTCCACAGATGTTGATTGTAGAACCAAGTAAAACAAAATCTTGAACAGTCTTTTCTCCATTTATCATGAAGCTGCATACTGACCCAGTTATAAGGATTCTTGTTTTGTTGATGTTGAGGCACAAGGCATACTGAAGGCTGTGTTCTTTGATCTTCATCAGTAAATGTTTCAAATCCTCTTCACTTTCAGCAAGCAGAGTTATGTCATCTGCATAATGCACGTTGTTAATGAATCTTCCTCCAATCATGATGCCACGTTCTTCATCATATATTCTAGCTTCTTGCATTATTTGCTCAGCATAGAGATTGAAGAGGCATGATGAAAGGGTACAGCCCTGACATGTACCTTTCTTGACTTTAAACCAAACAGTGTCTCCTTGTTCTCTTCAAACAACTGCCTATTGGTCCATGTACAGATTCCTTACGAATACAAGTAAGCGCTCTAGTATTCCCATTCTTCACGGTGTTATCCATAATTTGTTACGATCCACAGGTCAAATGCCTTTGCATAATCAATAAAACAGACATCTTTCTGGTATTCTCTGCTTTTGGCTAATATCCATCTGACATCAGCAATGACTTCCCTGGTTCCATGCCCTCTTCTGAATCTGGCTTGATTTTCTGGCAGTTCCTTGTCTATATACTGCTGCAGTTGCTTTGGAATGATCTTTAGCAAAATTTTTCTTGTGTGTGTTATTAATGATTTCATTTAATAATTTCCACATTCAGTTGGATCCTCTTTCAATAGTGTTAATGTTGTTAGGTGCTATGGAGTCAGTGTTCAACTCATAGCTACTCTACATGCAACAGGTAAAACAGTATTGTTAGTCATTCTCTGCTATTCAAAGGGTTTTCAATAGGTTTCTCCCAAGTCTACAGGACCTAGTGTTCCCAAGTGGTCTCCCATCTAGGTACTAACCAGGCCTGACCCTGCTTAGCTTCCAAGATCTGATGAGATTGGATGCCACAGTGGTATGGTTACAGGCTTTTCAATAGCATTAGAAAAAATAAAATATTTAGAAATAAATTCAACAAAAAAATACAGAACTTGCACTCAGAAAATTATACAACATTGTTGAAAGAAATTAAAGAAGACCTCAATAAATGGACTCATAAATTAAGAGACTTATTGTTAAAATGGCAGTGTGTCTCAAATTAATTTACAGATTCAGTGTAATCTATCCACATCCATGCAGACTACTTGGCATAAATTTGCATGCTGATCCTGCAACTCATGTGAGAATTCAAGGGATCTAGAAAAGTCAAAACAATCTGGAAAAAGAAGAAAAAAGTTAAAGATCTCACACTTCACAATTTCAGTATTTACTAGAAAGGTCTACAGTAATCAAGACAGTGTGGTTCTGGCATAAGGACAGACACACAGATCAATGAAAATAGAATTAAAGGTCCAGAAACAAAATTTTATATTCTTGGGTCAATTCATGTTCAATAGGATGCCAAGATGTTCAATGGCGGAAGAATCATCCTTTTGACAAATAGTGCTAGGATAAATGCATATTTACATGCAAAAGAAGGAAGCTGAATCCTTCCCTCACACCATATACAAACTTAACTTAAAATGGAGTGAGACCTAAATGTAAGGGCTAAAACTATACAGGTCTTAGTCAGAAATATATGAATAAATCTTTGTGAATTTGGATTAGACAATGGTTTCTTAGCTATGACATTCAGACCACAAAGCAACAAAAGAAAAAAAATAGCTAAATTGGATTTTACCAAAATTAAAAACTTTGAGACAAAGAACACCAACCACTAAGTGAAAAGAAAATCTATAGAATGGGAAATATACCTGCCAATCATATATCTGATAAGAGTCTAATATCTAGAATAAAGAATACTTACAACTCCCCAACAAAATGGCAAACAACCCGATAGACTTGTATCCAAAGAAAATATACAAGCCTGGTGCAGTGGCACAGACCTCTAATCCCAGCAATTCGGGAAGTGGAGGCAGGAGGATCACAAGGGCACAGCCAGAGGCAGACTATATAACTTACTTAAACTCTGTCTTAAAATAAAAAGTAAAAAATGGTCTAGGGATGTCGCTCAGTGGTAGAGTGCTTGCAAAAGCACCCACGAGGCCATGGGTTCAACCACCTAGTAATGAAAAAAAAAAAAAAAAAGACATAGATATAGCCAATAAGCACCAAAAAATATGTTTAATATCATGATACGTCAGGGAGATGCAAATCAAAACCAATGAGGTAGGGCTTCACATACACTAAGAGAGCTTGAATTAAAAGGCAGATAAAAACAGTGCTTGTGACATTGAGAGGAAAAGTGGAATGGTGGTTACCAGGAGCTGGAGAGAGGAATGAATGGGGAGTTGTTGCTTAATGAGTAGAGTTTCAGTTTTTCAAAATGAAGAGTTCTAGAGTTGGTTGTACAACAATGTGAATGCACTGAATTGCACACTGAAAGTGGTTAAGTGATGTAATAAGAGTATCATCAAGGGCTAGGGAAGTAGCTCAGGGGCAAAGTAATTGTTCAGCATGCACAAGGCCTTGGTTTCAATTTCCCACAAACCAAAAAAAGCATCATCCAAAAAAAGTTTACAGCGTTGGGTGTGGTGACTCATGCCTGTAATCCTAGCAACTCAGGAGGGGGAGGCAGGAAGATTGGAAGTTCAAGGCCAGGTGCAGCCTGCATAACTTAGTGAGACCCTGTCTCAAAATGAAAAAATAAAAAATGGGCTTGGGTGTGCAGCCCAGTGGTAGAACATTTGCAAACTATGTGCAAGGCCCTGGGTTCAACCCTCCAAGTACTGGGGAAAAAATTAAAATTAAATTAAAAAATGTAAATAGCTCTTAACAGTAAGAATAGAAGCCAGGCACAGTGGTGCACGCCTGTAATCCCAGCGGCTTGGGAGGCAGAGGCAGAAGGATCGCAAGTTTGAGACCAGACGCAGTCTGCGTAACTCAGCGAGACCCTGTCTCAAAAAGTAAAAAAATGGGCTGGGGGCACAGCTCAGTGGTCCAGCGCTTGCAAAGCATGCAAGTGCGAGGCCCTGGGTTCAAACCTCAGTACCGTGAAAACAAAAAAAAAAAGTAAGAATAGAGATGTGTGTTTATCAGAAGTATCAAAAAGATGCATATTTTAGGCAGCCATATCATAATAAACTCATAAATTACTGTTAATTCAATAAACATTTTAAAGAGCAGGCCCAGAGGTGTGAAGCACTGGGTTTTGGATTAAACTTGATAGTATCTGCTATTGCCTAAGGGGGTCATCCCAAAGCTCAGATGTTGAAATCATCTTCCTCAAGGTGACAGTATTGAGATGTGGATCCTTTGGAAAGTGATTAGGTTATGAGTGCAGTTATTGTTGTTGTTGTTGTTGTTGTTGTTAGGTGCCGTTGAGTCGGTATCCAACTCATAGCGACTCTCATAGGGTTTTCAATGGCTGACTGTTTCGAGATTGCCTTGGGAGTGGATTGCCAGACCCTTCTCCCATTTTTGCGGTGCTGGGAATTGAACTCGGGTCCTCAGAGACTGCAGTGCAGAGCTCTACCAACTGAGCTAAATCCCAGCCCTATGGGTACAGAGCCCTCATAAAAGAGATTAGTATTCCTACTTAAAAAAAAATGAGAAGAAAAGGCCCAAAAAGACCCCTACTTTCCACCACATGAGAATGGCCGTCTCTGAGCCAGGGACTGGTGCTGACCAGACAATGAATCTGCCAGTGCCTTGTTTTTGGACTTCCCCAGTTCCAGACTTGTAAGAAATAAATTATCATTGTTTCAGCCACCTAATCAATAGTATTTAGTTATAACAGCCTGAACAGAGCATGGATGGTTTGTTTGGTCTACTCAAGGACTTTTTAACAATTCATTTTTAATATTTAAGAATAGAGAAATTTCAATTAAAATGAAAAAAATCTAGATTCGCTTGTAAAGCTGGAAGGTTTGATACTACTAGGCCACATTCCCTTGTGGACCCTTAAGTAGAACCCACAGAGCAACTGCCTCCACCCAATGGCATAGCTCATCTGCTCCTACATGGCCCAGAGAGGCATCGAGCTTGCAATAGTGGACTGTCACCAACTGGAGAAGCAAAGATGCAGGTTCTCAAACATGATGAAAACAACATACAAAACAGCAGGGTTACAAGACAACCAGGTTCATTTTACAGAAAAAACAAAGTTCAAAGAAGTTATCTGCTCTAAGATACTATCAGCCAGACTAAGTAACAGTTACCTGAATTCTTATGAAAGTATCTGATGACTTTACTCCACATATCTGTTAAGAACTCCTTAATATAACGGTTAAAAGGAAAGGTGAATCAAAAAGGTAAAGCAGTGTTCATATCCATGATGCTTTGATTAAGAAAGAAGTAATGAAGAAGATAAATAGTACAATTTTCAACTTCCTTTTATTCTAGGGAGAAAGAAGGAAGTTAGTTAACAAAATGATTTAATAAAACAGGCTTGTTATCTATTAACAACTAATAGCTAATCAGCCAATTACTTTGCTAATTATTTAGATGTATGAGACTTCTTTAGAGAATAATTAGGCTTCATTTCCACAGAAAACAAAGTAAATTTAGTCAAACAACCTATGCTGAGAGAAGAATACTGAGGGTCATTTCCAGGACTCATGCCAGAATCCAGTGTACTTAGCTTGTCCTTGGACTTGCTTGGCCTCATTAATCAGGAGAGCTGGTTTTCTGAGAAAATAATAAGGTTTGTTTTGTTTTGTTTTTGTGATCTCAAAAGCAGATATTAAAAGGAAACTATGATGTCATAGGGGGAAAGAGCAAACACCATGATTTATCTAGCTGCATTTTCTAACATTTTGTGTATACTGCATGAAAATAGACCAAGGTCTTGGCTGCACTTCCAAAGTCCTACCTGGTAAAACAGGTTGAACTAATGGTGTGTTTACAAAACGACATGAAGTAACCTCAGTATTGATACTGGATCTGTTGTATTTAAGTTCAACATGACTTATGTAGATTGTCATCATTACACTGTATCATGACAAAAAGGAGTAAATTGTTCCAATGGAGGCCTCTATGTCCCTCCTCTCCCCTTCCTTCCTTCCTTCCTTCCTTTTTATTTTATTTTATTTTATTTTTCTTTTCTTTTGAGACAGAATCTTGCTATGCAGCCCAGGCTGGCCTAGAACTTGCCATACAAAGCAGGCTGGCCTCAAACTCATGATCCTCCTGCCTCAGCCTCCTGAGTGCTAGGATTACAAATGTGCACTATCACACTTGGCTGAGGCATCTATTACTTAAGAAATACAACATGAGATCTTCTGAGGGAAGATGGCAGATTAGCGAGACTCCAGCACTTTCTTGCATCTCCACAAGATAGGGTAGTGCAGGGAGAGGTCGGCTGCATGGAAAGGCACAGGAGTAGAACCATAAACAGCAGACAGTGGGAGGCCAGATGAAATACAGAAACTCTGAACTTCGGATCTGTAAAAGAAACAAAGGATCCTAATATTGTGTCCTAGCCTACTTGGCAGGGAAAGGGGAGAATCACCTTCAACAGGGCTTTGCTTTAAGCAAAAGACAGGAGGAAAGCCTACATGTGTGCCACAGGTGTACAAGCTGGCACTCTGCAAAAATACAGTTTAAAACAGATCTGAGTTCCATGTAGCAAGCCAACACCACAGAAGCGGCCCTGCATCTCATAGCTTGCTCACTGGTACCACAGTAGAAAAATATCTTAAGAGGGGTCCTACCATCAAATCTTACAGCAGGGGAAGCACAGCCTCTGAATTTTTATATCTCCAAGTCCAAACAGCCTCTCCTCCTCACTGGCTATGCAAGCAACCACCCCAAGAGTCAGTGTGGGCCCAGGTAATGGGTTGTGACTTAAATCTATGCAGACTTACTGACACAGGTCTATGTGGTATGCAATGTGGGCTATGCTGCAGGGAAGCAGAGAGCATGTCCATTTAGGAGCAGCAGTCCAACCTCTGGGAGGAGGATAGAAACCAGCTGTGGGTGTGTGTGAGTGGGGGCTGGGACACAGGCCTGTGTGGCCTGGGCACACAGGATCACTCTGTGCCTAATCCCCCCCCCCCCCACGTAGATTGCTTTGGTTTGATGGCCTTCTCTGTTCTCAGAACTCCAGAGACATTTGAGGGAAAGGCAGCCACTGCTCAGGCATTTCTCAGACCCACATGCTCACTGGCAGGGTGGATCTGGAGCTAGAGGGCATCCTCAGCCACAAAACAAACATCAAAATTTTTAAGAGGCTAAAATCATATAAAATGTGTTCTCTGATCATAATGATTAAATTAGAAATGAGAAACACAGAGATAACAGGAAAATCTCCACTTAGAAACTAAAAAAGATACTTCTAAATGACCCACAGGTCAAAAAAGAATTCTAAAGGGAAGTTTTTAAAAAAATACATTTAAATGAATAAAAATGAAAAGGCAACATATTGAAATTTTGAGAACATAGCTAATACAGTATTGTGAGGGAAATTTATAGCCCTTTTTATTTATAATAAAAAGAAAAAATATTTCAAACCAATAATCTAAGCTCTTCAATAATTTAGACAAAAAGAAAAATAAACTTAAAGTAAGCAGAAGGAAGAAGGAAAGGCCAGATATGAAAGAAATTGAAAACAGGAAAAGATGAACTAAACAAAAAGCTGTTCTTTGAAAACAATGATAAAATTGACAAACTACTAGCAAGACTGACAGAGGAAAGAGATAGAAAATATACCAGTACCAAGAAGGAAACAGGCTATAACTACAGACTAAGCAAACATCAAAATGATAATAACAAAATACTATGAATAATTCTATACCCGTCAACCTGACAAATTTTACAAAATGGAAAACTTCTCCAAAAAGCACAAACTACCACAACTCACACAAAACATGAAACACTTTAGTAGGCTTTAGTAGGCTTTAACCAGTAAGGAAATTGAATCTGTAATTTCAAAGCTAGCAAAAAGAAACCTTCAGGCCCAGATAGTCCAGTTGAGAATTCTAGCAAATGTTAAAAGAAAACTCAACACCAGTTCTATACTCTCCTCCAAAAAATAGAAGAGGATCACTTCCTGATTCACTTTATAAAATTGGTGTTACCCTAATTCCAAAACCACATTAAAAATAATATGAAAAAGAACACTGTGAATATCACTTGTAACTATCAACATAAAAATGCTTAATAAAAAAGGAATAGAAAGCAACTACATATAAAAATAATTACACACATGACCAAGTGGGGTTTATTCTAGAGATCCAAGAATGGTTTCGTATTTGAAAATTAATTAACATAAACTACCATATCAGCAGGCTAAAGAAAAAAATCATATGATCACATTAATTGATACAGAAAAAAAAAATAATAAAATTTAACATCCATTCTTCATTTAAAAAAGAAAAACTTAAGCTGGGCATGGTGGTAATCCCAAGGACCCAGGAGGTGGAGGCGGAAAGATTGCCAGAGGCAGCCTGCACATCTCAGCAAGACCCTGACTCAAGGAAACATAAAAATGAGGCGAGGGGTGCAGCTCAGTGGTGGAGTGCTTGAAAAGTATGCACAAGGCCCTAGGTTCAACCTCTAATACAAGGGGGGGTGGAATTTAGTCAAACATGGTGGCACATGCATGTAATCTTAGCACTCAGGAGGCTGCGGCAGGAGGACTGCTGTGAGTTAGAGGTCAGCCTGAGATACATTGTGAGATCCAGTCTCAAGAAAAAAAGAAAAGAAGAAAAATCTCTCAAAAAAATAAGAATAGAAGGGAACTGCCTCAACTCAATAAGAAGCATTTATACAAATCACTGTAGTTAACATTATACTTAATCTTGAAAGATGGGATGCTATAGCCAGTGCAATAAGCCAAGAAAAAGAAATAAAAGGCATACAGATTGGAAAGGAAGAAATAATCACAGGTGGTCCACTGATCAGACCATGGCCACAAAAGGCAGCTGCTGATGTGACATAGCCCTATAATCCAAGCAACTCAGGGTCACATATTTGAGGCCAGAGGCAGCCTATACAACTGAGGGACACCCTGTCTCAAAATAAAAAATTTGAAAAGGGGCCAGTGTTCAGCTCAGTGGTAGAATACTTGCTTAGCATGCATGAGGCCCTGGGCTCAACCCCTACTACTGCAAAAACAAAAAAGACACTTTCTGATGGCAGCCTGCATATCATATCCTGCATATCTGCATGTCATATCCTTTTCTTTGGCTACAAACATAACCTGCAAATGTAGTGAGGTGGGGCATTTTGAACCGACTTGAATCCACTACATTGCTAGTTCTAGAATCTTTTTGTTGCTCTGATAAACTTTGCTAAGTATAACTCATCACGGCCTCTTGGGTAAAATGGCAGATGAGGAGCACCCTCCATGTGACACAGTGAAACCAAGGAGTCAGGATAGGAAAGAACAGACTCTATTCCAAAGAGAGAAAGACAGGAAAAGCACAGAAATCACAAAGTAGGTGATCGGACAGTCTCAAAGTGCAGAGAACAGAGGGGCTACACAGCGAGAAAGAGAAGGACACATCTCCAGCCGTGACTCCCTGGTAAAGGAAGAGAAACAGAAGCCTCATTCAAAAGAGAAGCCAGACAGCCATGGTGAGGAGACTGGCAGTCCCACAGGACAAGCCCACAGTCCTTGAAACCCTTGGATCCACTTAATTTACTGAGAGAGTGGCTCTTCTTGACTGAAGGGTCGCCATTGGAGAAGAGAGTCATTTTGCCACGCTCTGTATCTTGGAGGCAGTGACCAGGTGCCATCTTAAGGAAGAATCTATTACCTGAGACTGAGCTACCCTGTGGGCATGAAAAGAAGGAACAATCACAGGTCAGGAAGCCTGGGGGCTCCCAGAGCGGAACACAGGTGTGGCAGGCAGTTAAAGAGAGGTGGATGGAATGATGCCAACACACTGAGAAGTTCAGGCAGCAGGAGGCTCAGGCAAGGTGGGCAGTAGCCCCACCCCCTGAGGGGAGGAGTCAATTCTATCTACTCAGGGGAATTGTGGAGACTGGCAACTTTTTGCTAAGGTCAACAGTCTTTTCCGCCTGTGGAGCAAGCTAATTTTCAGCAGTTCATAGATCATACAACTTAAAACTCTGAAGCTCAATGACAGCAGGGTACTTGATCCCTGCAGCCTCCTCTCATCCTCTGAGTGTTCAGTGTTGGGCAGGTTATGAAAGCACTGAGAAAGATCATTCAATACAGACCTCAGTGTCCCATTTGAATCTCCAACTCCCCAATGCATTTCAGGGAGATCTCTTGGCTTAGACATTAACTATCCCAAGGGCAGAAACTAAGGAGTATGAGGTACATGTGAGAATCTGCCAAACCCACAAGGAACAAAGCTAAGTGTGTCCAGCAGAGACTCCAGGTACACAAAAAGAGAGGTTCCTGTAGTGACAGGAGCTGTGCCAGACACCTACCCTTGATGGGCCCAGGCTTAGCATTTATACAACTGGTAGAAAAGATAACAGACTCCAATTTCAAGTGACCACCACCTATGCCCGGCAAACTCCAGTATTAGAGGACAACAAAGGAAGAATATCCCCCAGTACTTCATCATTTTTTAGTTATTTTTCTTTCTTCTTTTTTCATTTTTTTAAATTTTATTTTTCTCATTTTTCTTTTTTGTAATATAATTTTATTATGTTTTCTTTTTCAGTTATTTTTTCCTTTTCTTTTTCAGCCTGAGTATCTCCCTTTTAGCAGTTACTATACTAGGAAGGCATTGGCTAAGCAGGGTCAAGCCTGGTTAGTACCTGGATGGGAGACCACCTGAGAACACCAGGTGCTGTAGGCTTGGGAGAACAACCCACTCCCAAAAAACAATCAGCCATTGAAAACTCTTTGAATAGCAGAGAAGTACTAACAATAGTGTTTCACCTGTTGTACATAGGATCCCTATGAGTTGGATACTCACCTAACAAAAACAACAACATACTAGGGAGAAGGACCTAGAAGCCCACTCCCAAAACATTTAGCCATTAAAAACCCTATGAATAGCAAAGAACTACAGTCAAACATGTTGTTGTTAGGTGCCGTCGAGTCATATCCGACTCATAGTGACCCTCATAGGGTTTTCAGCAGTAAATTGTTTCGGGATTGCCTTGGGAGTGGGTTGCCACATCCTTCTCCCATTTTTACAGTGCTGGGAATCGAACTCAGGACCTCAGAGACTGCAGAGTGGCACTCTACCAACTGAGCTAAATCCCAGCCCACAGTCAAACATAGTGCTGGAAAATAAGTCCCTTAGGCTGGAAGGCATTCAAGAAATGAATGAGGAAGAGTTGTCTCCTCAAAGTAGAGTCAGTCTTAATGACAGGAATGGAATAAAGCCCTTGGGACTTTATTTTACTGATGTGGCACAACTCAAAATGAGGAAAAACATAGCAGCTACAAATTGTGCTCAGATATCAAAGGATCATGTAAATGGCACACTGATAGGTAGGGCTTCATTTTGTTTTACATGAGATCACATGAGTCGGATCCGACCTGATGACATCTAACAATGACAAAAACTTTTAGTATCACTTTTATTTTATTTTTTAAAAGAAGTCTCTAAGGCTTTTTACTTTTTGTTCCTCTTATGTTTGCTTTGTTTACAAATTATTTCTATATTGTGCAATTAGTTTTTTATCTTTTGGTCTTTTCCCTCCATCTTCTTAACATTCTTCTTCTTTCTCTTTTTCCTTTCTTTTCTTTAATCCTGTTGTTTCATTCTTTTTCTTCATTTTCTGCCTCCTCCTTCTTATTTCAGGCAATTATTATTTTTACTTTCATAGGTAATAATTTATAACTCCATAGTTTACTCTACATTATTGATGTCATTTTGTTTTCTATGATCATTGCTGGCATAGTAATTGTTTTTATTTGATTTTAAGTGTATTTTATATCTGGTTTACTCAGGTATTATACCTGTTAAAGGAGTTTGTCTTATCTCTGAGTGTTACTGGGAGCTGAGCTCCCAAGAGAAAGCTGCTCATTAAGAAGGTCTCCAAATAAAACTGGAAAAGAGATACATCCCAACAGATGCAAAAATCCAAAATAGAAATATAAGAAACATGAAAAGTCAAGGACATGTATCCTCTAAAATCTAAAGATACTGATATGGTTGAAATGTAGACAATAAATTCAAGAGTCTACCTACAAAAATGGTCAATGATGTCAAAGAAGATACAAACAAATTGAATGAAGTAAGGAAATCAATTCAGGACCACAATAAGAAAGCTGATAAAGTATAAGAAAAAGTAAGAAAAGGGATGAGAAATTCAGCAGGGAAATTGAGATTTGAAAACAAACAAATAAAAAAAAAAGAAAACCCAGAAATGTTAGAAATGAAGAACTCAATTAAGCAAATAAATATGCAGTGGAAAGCATCACCAGTAGATTAGATCAAGCAGAAGAAATAATAGCAGGGATAGAAGACAAAGTTGAAGAAACACTATATTTAGATATCAACAAAAGAAAAAAAATGAATATGACCACAACTTCCAAGAATTCTGAGACATGATCAAGAGACCAAATTTAAGACTCCAGGGGACAGAAGAAGCTGAGATTAAAAACTAAACACATAAAAAGCCTATTTAATAAAATTACAGCATAAAATTTCCCAAATCTGAAAGAAAAGGGACATCAAACAAGAGGCATTTAGAATTCCAAACAGACCAAAAACATTCTCTCCACGACACATTATAGTTAAATGACAAAAGACAAAACAAAGAAACAATATTAAAAGCTGCACGGGAAAAACACCAACTCACAAAGGCAAACCTGCCAGAATAACATCTTAGCACAAACTCTAAAATCCATGAAAACAAGGAATGATATGTTTCAAGCCCTGAAAGTAAATAACTGCCAACCAATATTATTATATTCAGCAAGGGTATAATTCAAAATTGATGGAGAAATAAAGTCCTCCCAAGACAACCACACACTAAAGCAATTCATGACCATCAAGTCAGAATCACAGACTTCATATACAAAGAAGGAAGGCAATCTCAATCAAGAGAGTTCAGGAGAGAATAAATTCATGAAAGAAACACATGAAGTCATGAGAACTAGGGAAGAATGAAACAAATCCAGCAAACCCCAAATATGAACAAGGGAGAAAGAAATAATATGTGAATCAACCATGAAAACACCCAACACTATTATAAGAATCACCAAACAGCTCTCAATAATAATGATAAATATGTTGTTGTTGTTGTTGTTAGGTGCCGTCGAGTCAGTGTCCGACTCATAGCAACTCTCATAGGGTTGTCAATGGCTGACCATTTTGGGATTGCCTCGGGAGTGGATTGCCAGGCCCTTCTCCCATTAATGATAAATATATAAGGTATTAACTCTCTAATTCCCCTATGCATCTGTCAGTTTGTCATACTGTGAGGGCTGTGTTGCTGTGATGCTGAAAGCTATGCCACCAGGATTATCAATACCAGCAGGGTCACCTATGGTGGACTGGTTTCAGATGAGCTTCTAGAATAAGACAGACTAGGAAGAAGGGCATGGTGAACCTCCTCCTGAAACAATTGACTACTGACTATGCATAGCAGAAAAACACTGTTAGATGGAGTGACAGAAAATGACCCCCTCAAGTTTCAACACACTCAAAAGACAACTGGGGGAGAGTTGTTTCCTCAAAGTAGAGACTACCTTAATGACAGGAATGGAGTAAAGCCCCAGGGATCACCATTTACTGATGTGGCACAACTCAAAATGAGAAGGAAAAATGGTGAACAACCATTAATAATTGGAAAACAGAATGTATGTAGTATGAATCTAGGAAAATTAGAAATTGTCAAAAGGGAAAGAGAGTTATAAACATCAACATTCTAGACATCAATGAGCTAAAAAGGACTGGCATGGGCCATTTTGAATCACATTGTCAAATGTCTACTATGCCGGGAATGACAGGTGAAAGAGAAACAGAGTGCATTCATCATCAAAAAAGACATCTCTGAAACACATGAAAAAGTGCTCAATATCCCTAGCCATTAGGGAAATGCAAATCAAAACAACGCTGAGATTTCACCTTACACCAGTAAGAATGGCCAAGATCAATAAAACAAACAACAACAAATGCTGGCGAGGCTGCGGGGAAAAGGGAACACTTTTACATTGCTGGTGGAGCTGTAAATTGGTGCAACCACTATGGAA
>VMDO01014408.1:0-54718 GCA_007922755.1 Pedetes capensis | reverse complement strand
AGATCTTGAAATGTCTTTTTTGATGATGAGTGCAACCCCATTTCTCTTTAGTTTATCATTCCCAGCATAGTAGACCATATGACTGTCTGACTCAAAATGGCCTATGCCGGTCCATTTTAGCTCACTGATGCCTAGAATGTCAATGTTTATGCGATCCATTTCTCTTTTAACAATTTCTAATTTGCCTAGATTCATACTAGGTACATTCCATGTTCCAATTATTAATGGATGTTTACAGTTGTTTCTCCTCATTTTGAGTCCTGTCACATCATCACGTTGAGCACCCTGGGGTTTTACTCCATTTCCCTCATCACGGTATACTCTACTTGGAGGAGGCAACTCTTCCCCAGTAGTCTTTTGAGTGCCTTCCAACCTGGGAGCCTCATTTTCAGGCACTATATCTGACAGTGTTTCTTTGCTATCCATAGGGTTTCCAATGGCTAGTTGTTTCGGGAGTGGCTTGCCAGGTCCTACTCCCTTCTTTTACACATAGGTGGTAGCTTTAAAAGTATAAGCAAAGTAGAAGATTAACTTTTTAAAAACATTGTGATTAGATGGTCTAAGTACTAATAGGGAGACATGGTATTACTCCTAAGTAATCAGATTTTCATTTACTCTGAACTGGTGGCAATATTTTTTAAGGACAATGCTGTAAGATCTCAACTTTTATTTCAGAATTGGTGCCAGGCCAAGAATGCAGGAAATCAATCTGTGGTCCTGTCTGTCCTGTAGCTCAGAGAAGGGAGAGTTTGACTGCTGATCCTGGTTCCCCAAACCATAAAATCCAAAGAGCAGGCTAGGCATGGTGGCGCATGCCTGTAATCTCAGCACTCAGGAGGCTGAGGCAGAAGGATTGACACAAGTTCAAGGCCAGTCTGGGATACATAGTGAGTTCCAGGTCGGCCTGGACTACATAGTATAACCCTATCTCAAAAAAAGAAAAAGGAAAAAAGAAAAGAAGGAAGGAAAAAAAGAAAGAAAAAGGAAAGAAGAAAAAAATTATCTCTACGTTTGAAAGAAATAAAAGGGCCTTCTCTCTTCTTTCCTCTCCTTTTTCTTGGGCAGCCACATGCATATCTCCCTTCCCCCTCTTTTAGGGAAGCTGTATGTGCATTGTCCCTTCTCTTGGGGCCACCTTCTTCTCTGTCTATCCAAGCTTCTCTAGCTGCCTCAATATTCCCTGGTAATTATTTCTTATAAGCAAACTATCTCTTTACAATAATCCTTGTCTATATTCTGGGGAGGGAGGAAATGGGGGGAGAAAGAGGTGAGAGGGGTGTATTTGCAGGGATGATGGATGGGCAAATCAGGTTTACCAGTCATGGTAAAGGGAGAAGGCAGGTCTCACTCCCTTCCCCTAACCTACCGCTAACTTACCAGTCCACTTGCTTTCTTGTCTAAGCTCTCAGTGGCCACCCAGTACATGCTACAATTCTAAATCTTGCCTTTTTTCATCCATGGTGTGAGAAGAGACCCTTCTGAATAAATGAGCAAGGGCTGGGACTGTAGCTCAGTTCTACAACCCTGGCATAGCATGTGTAAGGCCATGGGTTCAAACCCCCAGCTCAGCAAAAAATAAGTAAAAATAAATGAGCAAATGTCCTAAGTTATATCATCCTAAGATTGTCCTTACTATCCTCAAATCTTGTGACTGTGAACACTTGACAGCACTGTGATATATTACTTTCAATAAGAAGCGTTTCTTAACTGACCAAATGCTGCCTTGTTTGGCCTCTAAATCAATAAAGTATGTTAAAATTTTGTTTTGTAAAAAAAAGATGGTATCATTGGCCTGGATAAGAATTTCCAAAACTGTAATGAAAAAACTGATAGGTTCTTAAAACTGCTAACCAAGATTAAGCAGAACAAGAATGCCATGAGATTGAATGAACTGATGAAGAATTATGAGTTTCACATTTTAAAAAAGTTTGAAACATTGATGATTTAATTTTTTACCAGATTTAAGAAAGCTTTTTTCCTTTTAATCTTTCTGTAGCTTGTATCAACTTGATAATGTATATTTTTTTTAACAAAAATTGAAACTGGACATACCACAGGAAGGAATTTAATCAAGGTTTTGAGGAAAAAAGTGGTCAGAGGTTTCCTGAGGCAGTGATATTCAAGCTGTGTCTGGAAGGATAAATAGGAAAGCACAGGCAAAGAAAGTTTTCCATCACTCTAGTTTTATTTCTGTTCTCGTGATCATACTGTCTTTTGTGTGTATGTTTGTTTAGCTATTAAAAAAAGAAGTTTATCTTGGCTCATGGTTCTAGAGGTGCAAGGCTGAAGGCCTACATCTAGTGATGACCTTCTTAGTGGCACAGTTCTAAGGCAGCACAGGGCATCACTTGATGAGAGACAGAGAAAGCACATGTGTATGTGTGTTAAGAGCATATTATTGCCCGGGAGTGGTGGCTCATGTCTATAATCCCAGCAACTCAGAACAGAGCCAGGAGGATCGCAAGTTTGAGACCAGAGGCAGCCTGTGTGATTTAGTGAGACCCTGTGGCAAAATAAAAAGTAAAAAAAAAAAAGGGCAGAAGGTGCAGCTCAGTAGCAGCACTTGCAAAGCATGCAAGTGCAGGCCCTGGTTTCAACCCCCAATACCACAATAAATAAATAAACCCCAAAACAAAACAACCCCCCCAAAAGTGTGAGATCCTGGGTTCAACCCTACCCCAGTACCACCACAAAAAACAAACAAACAAACAAACAAACAAAACGTTTGGGACTGGGGATGTAGCTCCATGGTACAGTGGGTGTTTAGCAGGCAAAAGGCTGTGGGTTCAATCCCTAGCACATACACACAAAAAATTATATACTATAGTTTTATAATAGGTTTTCTTGCTGGGATTACAGGCATGAGTCACCATGCCTGCCTTATAATAGGTTTTATTAGCGCAAGTTTCCCCCATTTTATTCTTTTTTAAATTGTTTTGGCTCTTCTTAAACTTGTTTTTGTTTTGTTTTGTTATTTTCAGTGCTAAGGATGAAACCCAGGGCCTCTCTTGTGCTAGGCAAGTACCCTACCACTGAGCTATACTCCTAGCCTCTTAACCCTAATGTTTTTTCCATATCTACTGTGTAATCAACTTGTCAAGTTTCATGAAAATCTTGGATAGGATTTTGGTTGGGACTGAATAAAATATAAACCCCTTTCTTCTTGAACTTCCTTTATATATCCTTTAAGTGTTAACTTTAAATTTTACCTGCCTTAAGGTGATCTTAATGACTTCTTAGAACAAGGTTAAATTTCCTTTTTAGGACTAGGGGTGTACAACAGAGGTGGAGCACTTGGATAGGATACACAGAGCCCTGGTTTGACCCCTAACATGAAAAAAAAAAAAACTCCCCAGCACCCTGCATTTCCCTTTAAGTGACATAGATTATATTTGTAAGGTTTCGTTTGTTTGTTTTGGTTTTCAGACAGGGTCTCACTGTATAGTCGAAGCTGGCCCTAAACCATATTGTGTAAGCTGTCCTCAAACTCATGATCCTTCAGCCTTAGTTGGGATTACAGGCTTGTGCCACTACACCCAACTCTAGATTTGTAAATTTTTATTCAATATTTGTCTTCTGGGCAGAGAATTCATGGGAATCACATCTGTCTGGTTCACTACAATATCCCCCAGCACACATTGTCAATTTAAGTGCAGAAACTGCGAAAGTAAAAGAACTTTTTGGGGGGTCTTTGTTATTGTCAGATGCCCTTAAATCAAGTCTTACTCAGAGAGGCCGGCCCTATGTACAACAGAATGAAATACTACCCAGCACTGTGACATGCCTGGCACTATGTCAGTCTCTGCAGTTTTTAGGGTTTTCAATGCCTAATTGTTTTGGGATTGTCTCTGGACTGGGCTGCCAGGTCCTTCTCCCATTTTTTGCAGTGCTCAGGATTGAACCCAGGGCTTCAGAGCACACAGAGCAAGAGCTCTACCAACTAAGCTAAAAACCCAGACCATTTGAAGTCTTAGAGATTGCAATTTGGGAGACACAGGTTCAGATATCTCTGAATTAGTGCTCTAGTGATAGCAAGAAAAATGGAAACTCATATTTCAAAGCAGCAAAAATTCCTTTGTAAGAAACTTCTATTGAAATGCTATGAAAAGAGCAGGGACTAGTGACTGATAGGAGATAAAGAATGTATAAACAGAATGGAAATCCCCAAGAGTCCAATGACGTGTGTGTGTGTGTGTGTGTGTGTGTGTGTGTGTGTGTGTGTGTGTGTGTTTGAGACAAGGTCTCACTTCTCACTGTGCAGCCCAGGCTGGCCTGGAACTCAGTAGGTAGACCAGGCTGGCCTTGAATTTGCTATTCTCCTGCCTCAGCCTCCAAGTTCTGGAATAACAGGCATGCGCTGCTGTGCTTGGCGCCAATAACCTCTTGATATATGTCACAATGTAATGACTTGGTCATTCCAGATGCCTGCATAGGGCAAAGAGACCAATGTTCACATTGAAGACAGGCCTTGAAACATGCTTAAGTCCTGCTCCCTTAATGGCCTTTACATTTTAAAAAGCTCTGTCAATGTTGCCATTCTTTATTTTCATCTATACAGTCTAAAAACAGTTGTGCTCAAGACATCTTTTTCTTTTCTTTCTTTCCTTCCTTTTTTTTTTTTTTTTTTTTTTTGGTACTTAAACCTAGGGGCTCACACACACTTTGCAAGTGCTCCACTGCTGGGCTGCACCATTTAAAGAAAAGGTCTTGCTAAGTTAGGCAAACTCCCTCTGGACTGGAACCTGTGATCCTCCCGTCTCTACCTCCCAGGCTTGAGCCTCAGATTACAGGGCTCGAACCACCAGCCCAGCTCATATTTTTCTTTTTTATTTAAATTAAAAAGGGTATTCACTGGTAGAGGTTGCAAGACTATAATGTTCAGCAAGTAATATGCAAGAGAGAGATAACCAATAGGGTGAGATCTTTGGGAGGCTAAAGGAGCACTGTACAGTAATTAGTCTCAGGTACAGGGAAGGACATCTGTTGATTGTAAGATCAAAGAATGGTAAAGATAGAGTTAGTTTGTTTATTTTTTGGTGTTTTGGAGACATAGCCTCCATACATAGCCCTTCTCTCTTCTTCCAGTTGTGCCCAAGGCTACATAGCCCAGACTAACCTAGAACTCACTATGTTGCTCAGGCTGGCCTCAAACTACTGATCCTCCTGTCTCAGCCTCCTGTGTGCTATGATTATAGACATATGCCCTAATGCCCGGCTAAGATACAATTTAGAAGATAGGTTTGTGGATTAGTGTCAATAGAGCTCTCTTCTTATTTTCTCTCTTCTTTCTAAAATAAGAGGTGAAGAAGTCTGGTACTAGTGAAGGAAAAGCAGTAGGACTGGAGACACGAGCAGAGTGGAGATCTGAGATGAATGTGTGTGAACAGAAGAGGAGAACCAAAGAATTCCCAGGCATGGTAAAGGCCCAGTGGAGGTCCAAGACCTCCACTAAATTCACAGTGGTACCAATCACATCAATCTGCATAGTATGTTTTTTCTCCATGTATGCACAGCAGCACAGGTTAATGTATAGATAGTAGGAATCGTTGGATTGATCTAGGGCTGGGATTTTTGCTAGACTATTGTGATAGAAGGACAATCGAACTAATGAGTTCCAAAAACAGTCTTCAAAGTTCATTGATACTATAATTTTATTCAGCAGAATTGGAGAAGTGGCATGCTTTTACTTAAAAGCAGTCTGAATAGGAGGAAAATTACCTCTCAGGGTTTATTAATGGGTTATAAATGGAATAAAATGAGGCAGAAAAATGGGGGAGGGAGGCTGGGGATGTAGATTGGTGGGAGAACACTTGCTTAGCATGCTTGAGGCCCTGGACTCAATCTCAGCAGTGCCGGCCCTGGACTCAATCTCAGCAGTGCCGTCCCCATAAAAAAACTAAAAAGCAAAAATAATGAGACAGATCCAAGGAGAGGACGGAAGGGAGAGTATGTGAGGGGACAGGGCAGGAGAAGGGAGAGAGATAGACAAACAAAGAGGGTGGTATTTGGTCTGGTTTGTGACAGCTTTGTATTGCCAGTTTCATAGATTTCCCCATATTCTTATTATGAATTTTCTTTTGTGGCTGAAGGGAGTCGGAATTGTCTCTGTTTTAACTAAGTTTCTTAGTTTTAACTAAGAAAAGAAAATATAATATGGGCTCTTGAACTACTCATCTTGTATTTTTGTTTGCCTTGATTTGGGGGATAGGAGTAATGTAGAGCCAAAGTCGATTAGTTTTCCAAGCACTTATGGAATCTGTTGAAGCCATCTGACAACCCTATTGTACAAGGCTTAGAGTTTTGGCTTATGACTTCAGAGCTTCTGGGGCTGGGGTTTACTAACAGGTCTTCCAAGATGTAGAGATGAGGCTGTGCCCTGATGGAGGTCACTCCAGATTGTATAAAATAGTAGTTTTCAGGCTGGGCCTTGTCCTACGTGACTCCATTTTACAGCACAGCACTCTGTTCCATTTTGAGTATAAATGCAGTGGTAGGATGGCTCTACATCTTGTTTGTACAAGTGAACAACCACGCCATCTGTTTAGCAGAAACCATGAGGCACTCACTGATAATAACTTATGTCTATGAATAAAATATTACCACCTCTGAACTTATCAAATCAAGTCAGGAATACATGGACACATGGACTTGTCAAAACTATATCAGAAGAACCAGGCCATGACCTTGTTGAGCACTCTGTTGTTGTTAGGTGCCATCGAGTCAGTATCCGACTCATAGCGACCCTCATAGGGTTTTCAATGGCAGACTGTTTCGGGATTGCCTTGGGAGTGGATTGCCAGGTCCTTCTCCCATTTTTGCGGCTCTGGGAATTGAACTTGGGACCTCAGAGACTGCAGCGCAGCGCTCTACCAACTGAGCTAAATCCCAGCCCATTGAGCACTCTAGACCAATGAATAATGATGCAACCTCCTCACTGGATCATATAAAAGGATGAACCCCTCACACTGGGATATGGTGGCATCCACCTGGTATATTGTATCTCAGGGTTGACAGGCGATGGACTCTGGACTCAGTGGCAGTGGGAGCGGGGGAGTGGGAGGGAGGGGAATGAGGGGTAAGGCGGAGGGGGGGTTGGGGGGAAGTTCAGCTCAGCTCGATCTCATGCTTGCAGCCAACTCAAATTGCCATTCTGGACCGGGCCCTGTGCCTCACCTTAACCTAGCATGGCATCTTATCTTGAACCAGCCCTGTGCCTCCTCAGCTCCTAGCCTTGACACTACCTGGGCTCTGTGCCTCTAACAGCTCTGTGAGGGCTTTATTGAATATCTTACCTAACCACCTGCAGTGACTCTCTTTGTATTTGTATTAGCTCCCCTGCTTTTGTTGCAGTAAGCCCTCTTAGAATCCCATAGCCTCCTTAACCCTTTGGTTGCCATTTTGTGATCTATATAGAATGGTGTGAAGTATAATGTGAGATCTGAGAACTATGGTGATATTAGTTAATTAAGATTGGAATAGAAGAACCTGTGATTGCTATTGGCCATTGACTATCAAGTGAAATCAAGAATGCTTGGTAAATGAACTCCAAAGAAACTGTTGTAGCTTGTCAATGTGTTTTTCAGCAAATTCAGACATTGTAAAAAAGACACAAACCTGTATTTCTGACATAGTGTGCTCAAGACACAAGGGTTCCTGCCTCCTTACCACAGTGACCCTCTTCAGAATAGTCCAGAACTTTGTGCTTGAAGCTGCTGGGGTAGAAGGGCACCTTCACTGATTGGTAGAGGCTCTTGACCCAAGAATAATGGTACCCTGAGTACTGCCTCTGTGACAGGACTGAATGTCTACCCCATTCTAATCTTGTTTTTTTTGTTGTTGTTGTTGTTTTTTGTTTTTTTTTTGTTTTTTTTTTTTGCAGAGTCTCATTATACAGCCCAGGCTGGCCTGGAACTGGTGATGCTCCTGCCCTGGCCTCCTGAGTGCTGTGCCTGGCTTAATCTTGTTTGCATTTGAAGACAGATGTCTGAGGCCAGAAGTTCCTCCCCAGATAGACTCCACCAAAACTGATTGGATCTAAGACGCTTACCAGAATGACCACCAGACAAATTCCAACTTCCTGATAATCCCATCTACACGCTAAATGACACACTCCCCAGTGCCTTGACATTTGACAGTTGCCTTAGGCACAACTGGAAAGAACCATGAAAGGAACAAAAGAGGTAGAGCCTGAATTCCTCCCCAAATCTATGCCCATTCCACAAAATGTTAGGTAGTTACCGTAGGCATTAGCAAGCAATATGGAGGAAAATGGAATTGAAAATTACTTCTGACTTTTAGCCATAATAGATGAAGCCACATGGGAGATAAATCTCTAAGGACATTGGATCTACCTATGGGCCCAGCAAGTCTGTTAAATCCTTTCACAAAACAAAAGACCCTAGGCTTCATATGCACTAATCCACAACAAGAGAGTTTTATAGGGGGAGCCTAAGTTCCCACCTTAAGGCTCAAGTCACACTAGGTGCCTACAGCTGGGCACCTAGGACTGATGTCACACTGAAGATGTCCTAGCTTGAGTAAAACTAGAGGGAATGTGTGCCCACTCTTTTCTTCCACTCTTGCTCCACTTCTCTTCCTCTGCTCCTTGCCCTCTGCTCTTCTCTCTCCAGCAACCACATCCAAGCCTTTCTCTTCTCTCAGGCCTGCCATCTTCTTTGTCTATCGAAGGCACTTTTCCTCCTAAAAGTGTGCTTAACTCTTCTGTTCTCTTTGGCTTTATCTTTTCCCAGGGAATAAAAATATCCTTATGCCAATTTCCTAAGGGAACCAAGGTTATTCCAAGTTTCTTACCAGGTTAGCTAAGGTTCACCAGGTGCCTCAATTTCCCATATAATTATTCCTTAAAGGAATACTGAACCCAAGTTTTTCTAAGTTCCTTTTCAGATCTATCTAAACTTCACAAAGTGCCTTGGTTTTCCTTCATTAAAGGTGCACTATGGCTGGGATTTAGCTCAGTTGGTACAGCACTGTTCTGCAGTCTCTGAGGTCCCGGGTTCAACTCCCAGCACTGCCAAAGTGGGAGAAGGACGTGGCAGTCATTGAAAACCCTATGAGGGTAGCTATGAGTTGGACACAACTTGATGGCACCTAACAACAACAATGTTTTAATAAACCTTATCTATACTCTTTGCTGTAACTTCTGTGTTGTGTATAAATTCACTTATATGCTAAATACAAAGACTGAGGTTTTCCTGCCCACTTGTCCGTAAGTTTGTTGTACCATGGGGGCTTGCTTGTTGGTGTGATGCTGAAAGCTATGCCACTAGTATATTAGATACCAGCAGGGTCACCCATGGTGTACAGGTTTCAGCTGAACTTCCAGACTAAGACAGACTAGGCAGAAGGGCCTAACAACCTATTCCCAAAACAATTAGACATTGAAGATCCTATGAATAGCAGAGAAACACTGTCAGATATAGTGCAGGAAAATGAGTCCCCTCAGGTTGCAAAGCACTCAAAAGATGACTGGGGAAGAGTTGCTTCCTCAAAGTAGAGTCTACCTTAATGAAGACAGTGGAGTAAAGCCCCAGGGACCTCCACTGGCTGATGTGGCATGACTCAAAATGAGAAGGAACAACTGTAAACATTCATTAATAATTGGAGTATAGAATATATTTAGTATTAATCTAGGAAAATTGTAAATCATCAAAAGGGAAATGGAGTACATAAACATCAAAATTCTAGGTATTGGTGAGCTAAAATGGACTGGCATGGACTGTTTTGAATCAGATAATCATACGGTCTACTATGCCAGAAATGATAGATTAAAGAGATAGGGTTACATTCGTCATCAAAAAAGACATCTCAAGATCTGTCCTGAAGTACAATCTGTCAGTGATAAAATAATATCCATATCCCTACAAGGAAGACACTCACCACTAAGGCCACAAATAAGGAACCTTCCACAGTCTAAAATTGATCAAACATGTGATCAGGATGTACTGATAATCACTGATGATTGGAATGCAAAAATGGGAAACAAAGAAGGGGGCTCAGTAGTTGAAAAATATGGCCTTGGTGGCAAATGATGCTGGAGATTGCATGATAGAATTACTTTTTCATTGTAAATACATTTTTCACCAACATAAATGGCAACTATACACACAGACTTCACTAGATGGAACATATAGAAACCAAATTGACTACATTTGTGGAAAGATGTGATAGAAAACTCAATATTAGAAGTCAGAACAAGACCAGGAGCTGGTTGTGGGATCAGATCATCAACTGCTCATATGCAGGTTCAAACTAAAACTGAAGAAAATTGGAACAAGTGTATGAGACCAAGGTATGACCTTGAGTATATCCCATCTGAGTTCAGAGACCATCTCAAAAACAGATTTGATACATTAGACACTAATGACTGAAAACCAGAGAAGTTGTGGCATTACATTGAAGATATCATTAGTGAGGAAAACATAAAGTTATTAAAGAGATAGGAAAAAAGAAAAGATTAAATTACATTTCAAAAGAGACTCTGAATTGTACCCTTGAACGTCAAGCAGGTAAAGCAAAAGGAAGACATGAGGAAGCTAAAGAACTAAACAGAAGATTCCAAAGGGCAGCTTTAGAAGACAAAAATCAAATATTATAATGACATGTGCAAAGAGCTAAAGATAGAAAACCAAAAGGGAAGGAACCACTATGTATTTCTCAAGCTTAAAGAATTGAAGGAAAAACTCAAACCTCGTGTTGTAATAGTGAAGGATTCTACAGGGCAAATATTAAAAGATGCAGGAAACATCAAAAGAAGATGAAAGGAATACAGAGTCATTATACCAAAAAGAATTGGTGGATGATCAACCATTTCAAGAGAGTGCATATGACCAGGAATCAATGGTAATGAAGGAAGAAGTGGAAGCTGCCTTGAAGGCAGTGGGGAAACACAAGGCTCCTAGGAATTGATGGAATACCAACTGAGATGTTTCAACAAGCAGATGCAGCACTGGAGGTGCTCATGTGTTTATGCCAAGAGATTTGGAGCTACCTGGCCAACTGACTAGAAGAAATACATATTTGTCCCTATTCCCAAGAAAAGGGATCCAAATGAATGTGGAAATTATCAAATGATACCATTAATATCTCACTTAAAGATCATTCAAAAGCAACTGCAGCAGTTTATTGACAGGAAACTGCTAGAAAACCAACCTAGATTCAGAAGAGTGTGTGTAACCATGGACATCAGTGCTGATGTTAGATGGATATTGGCTGAAAGCAGAGAATACCAGAAAGATGTCTATCTATCTTTCACTGACTATGCAAAGGCATTTGACTGTGTGGGTCATAACACATTATGGATAACATTGCAAAGAATGGGAATACCAGAGCACTGACTTGTACTCATGAGGAATCTGTACATGGACCAGGAGGCAGTTATTCAAACAGAACAAGGAAACACTGCCTGGTTTAAATTCAGGAAAGGTGTGTGTCTGAACTGTATCTTTTCACCGTATGTCTTCAATCTCTAGATTTTGAGACAGGGTCTCTCTAGATTACACAGAGTACCTGTGGTCTCAAACTTGTGATCCTCTTGCCTCTGCCTCCTGAGTCACTGGGATTATAGGCATGAGCCACCACGCCTGGCTCTCTTCAATCTCTATGCTAAGAAAATAATGCAAGAAGTTGGATTTTATGAAGAAGAACATGGCATCACAACTGGAGGAAGATTTGTTAACAACCTGTGTTATACAGATGGCGCAACTCTGCTTGCTGGAAGAGAAGAGGATTTGAAACATTTACTGATGAAGATCAAAAAACACAGCCTTCAGTATAGATTGCCCCTCAATATCAAGAAAACAAAAATCCTTACAACTGAGTCAATAAGCAACTTCATGATAAATATAAAAAGGATTGAGGTTGTCCAAGATTTTGCTTTATTTGGTTCAACAATCACCACCCATGGAAGCAGTAGTGAAGAAATAAAAAGACACATAGCATGGGAAAAAGCTGTTGCTAAAGACCTCTTTAAAGTGTTGAAAAGTAAAGATGCCACATTGAAGACACAGGTGTGCCTGACTTGTGTCATGGTATTTCCAATTGCATTATATGTTTGTGAAAGCTGGACAGCAAATAAAAGAGATGGGAAAAGAATTGATGCTTTTGAATTATGGTGCTGGATATGAATATTCAATATACCACAGGCTGCCAAAACAGCCAACAGATCCATCCAAGAGGAAGTGCAACCAGAGTGCTCCTTGGAAGCAAGGATGGCTATACTGCATCCGCATGCATTTTGGACATGTAGTCAGGAGGAACTAATCACTGGAGAAGGACATCATGTTTGGGAAAGTGGAAGATCAATAACAACAAAAAAGGAAACCCTTAATTAGATGGATTGACACAGTGGCTGGAAGAATGCCCTTAAACATAAAAAAGATCACGTGCCTGGCACAGAATTGGGTGGTGTTTCGTTCTGTTATACATAGGGTCGCTATGAGCTGGCCCCAACTCAATGGCACTTAGCAACAACAACAAAGAATGCCAAATACAAGGACCAACGTTTTGCTGCCAGATTCCTGAACCTGTGCTCCAGACCTACCTATCTCCTCTCCCTGTGTCTCCCTGATAACAGAAAATAAGTGAATATTTCTCCCTTTATTAGCCTATTCCTGTCTCTTAATTCTCTACACCCAGGGATTGTGAAGTTGATTTGCAAATTTGTCTCCTGCTTTTCTTACTCTTGGCCAAGAATAAAAGTCTCTTTCACTGCTCAGTTTGTGGTTGGTTATTGGTTCCACAATTTCAAGAGGGAAAAAAGACCCCATTTGTGGGCAGACTAGTAACAAGTGGAACATGATCCCTTGTTAGCAACCTCCAAGGTCTTTCCCCACTCATTTCCTGTGGCAGTGAGTCAAGTAATTCTCGAGGTAGGTCACTATGCTACCAGGGAGACCTGGGGATCATGGGTAGATGGGTCCCAAGCACGGTCTAAGAATCTGACAGCAAAACCTCAGTCTTTGTATTCAGCATATAAGTGAATTTATACCTGACACAGAAGTTATGACAGAGAATACAGACAGGATGTGTTAGGGATGTTGTTAATTGTTGTTAGGTACCATCGAATCTGTATCTGACTCATAGCGACCCTCTGTACAACAGGGGAAACTCTATTGTCAGTGCTTCTCTGATGTTCATAGGGTTTTCAACGGCAGATTAATTTTTGGGAGGGGGTTGCCAGGTCCTTCTCCCAAGCCTACAGCTTCTGGTGTTCCCAGGCAATCTCCCATCCAGGTACTAACCAGGCCCGACCCTGCTTAGCTTCCGAGATCTGATGGGATCCGATGCCACAGGGCTACAGCTGCAGGCGTATGTTAGGGATAGTACACCCTTAAGGAATAATTACAGGGAAAACTGAGGCACCTGGAGACGCTCAGGTAGCCCTGGAAAGGAAATTGGAAAAACCTGTGTTGCTTGGGCGAATCAGCATATGGATATTTCTACTCCCCAGAAGAAAGTAAAGTCAGCGTGATAGGAGAGTTACGCAGACTTTTAGAAGGAAATGTGCTTTGGATAGACAGAAGAGGGTGGCCCAAAAGAAGAGAGAGGCATGCATATGGTTGCTGGATGGAAGAGAAGAGCAAGAAGTAGAGAGAAAGGAAGAGAGAGAGAGAGAGAGAGAGAGAGAGAGAGAGAGCGCTTATGGAAGAAGAGAACACGGGCACATGTTTCCTCTAGTTTTATTCAAACTACGGCACACCCAGTGTGACAACCACCCTGAGTGCCTGAGTGCCCAACTCTGGGTGCCTAGAGTGACATCGGCCTAGAATCTTTGTTTTGTAAATGGATCGAGGACTTGGATAGGGTTTGGGACTCATTTGAAAATGTCCTCCCGATATCCTCAGTGATGCATGTAGCTTCTTCATCATGGCCAAAAGGCAGGAGCCATTTTCAATCCCCTTTTCCTCCATATTGCCTGCTAATAGCTAAGCTAGCTGTCTGACATAACTACCTAACAACCATAGTCCCAGTCACCCTTCTCTTTCCAGGCTGTACCAGATACCTGAGGATCACAATGTCAAAGAACAAAACAACAATTTAGTTTAACAATCCTGATTGATGTTCAGGCAACAAGGCAACACTTTATTCTATAAAATAGGATAGGTGGTCATAAGGGCTGAGCAAAGTAGGTTGGTTTGTTTTTGCTTTTGTGTTTTGGTAGTACTTGGGGTTGGTGGGGGGGCGGGGGGGGCATGAACCCAGAGCCTTGTGAATGCTAGTCAAGTGATACACTCCCAGCTCCCTTTTTATTTTTATTTATCTTATTTTGAGGTAGAGTTTCTAATTCTTTTTTTTTTTTTTTTTTTCTAATTTTGAGACAAGGTCTCCCTAAATTACGCAGACTGCCTCTGGTCTTGAACTTGTGATCTTCCTGCCTCTACCTCCTGAATCTCTGGGATTATAGGCATGCGCCACTACACCCAGCTCAAGATAGTTGTTGTTGTTGTTAGGTGCCGTCGAGTCCTATCCGACTCATAGCGACCCTCTGTACAATAGGGGAAACACTATTGTCAGTGCTTCTCTGCTATTCATAGGGTTTTCAATGGCAGATTGATTTTTGGGAGGGGGTTGCCAGGTCCTTCTCCCAAGGCTGCAGCACCTGGTCTTCCCAGGCGGTCTCCCATCCAAGTACTAACCAGGCCTGACCCTGCTTAGCTTCTGAGATCTGACGGGATCGGATGCCACAGGGCTATGGCTGCAGGCAGCTCAAGATAGAGTTTCTCTAAATTGCTCAGGCTACCTCTGGCCTTGAAATTGGGATACTCCTACCTCAGCCCTCCTGAGGTGCTGAGATTATAGGAACCTTGGTGCCTGGCCAGGGATTGGTTTTTCTCGTTTGTTTGTTTTTGTTTTTGTTTTTGTGCTACCGGGAGTCAACCCAGGGCCTTGTGCTTGCATGCTTTACAAGTGCTGTACCACTGAGCTGCACCCTCACCCCATTTCTTAAACTTTTTTTTGAAACAGGGTTTTGCTAAATTATGCAGACTGCCTCTGGTCTCAGACTTGAGATCCTCCTGCCTCTGCCTCCCTAGTCCTGGGACTACAGGTGTGAACCACAGGGCCCAGCTTGGGGATTGGTTTTATAAACAGAGAAAAGGTTAAAGAAAGCAGAAATAAACAAACACAAAGTGTGGGTTGGGCATTTCAAAATTAAGGATAGGTATTACCATGTCAATTAAAACTGGTCTGTTTGGGAAAAGTGGCTGTTATCTCTCTTACCCAGATTTCTAGGCAGGTCAGATAAACAGCTAGTTTCACTTGGTGAATTTTAGCATGAGTGACACCATTTTGGTTTTTAGTTTTGTATATGAAGGGGTTTGGTCTAAAACAATAGGTGATTTTTTATTTTGTTTTTTGTTTGTATTTTATTTTTATTTATTTTTATTTTTTAATTTTTGAGACAAGGTCCCACTGTGTAGCTCAAATTGTCCTAGAACTTGCTATGTAGACAAGGCTGGCCTCAAATTCATGCCAATCCTCCTGCCTCAGCCTCTGGAGTGCTGGGATTACAGGCATGCATCACTATGACCAGCAGTTACGTGATTCTTATTTCAGAACATCATTTCTGACGCTGTGTTGTTTTTCTCGAAGCCATCAGACACAAACTTACAAAAGCATCTACCTCATACTGACGGCACAAAACACTAGCAATGTGGGACTGTTAGATAGCTGGTTTAGGCATTAGCAGGCAATATGGAGGAAAGGGGAATTGAAAGTAGCTCCTGCCAGTCTGCCATAATGAAGAAGCCACATGCATCTCTGAGGACACTGGAAGGACTTTTTTTTTTTTTTTTTTCCTGGTACTGAGGGTTGAACCCAGGACCTCGCGCCTGCATGCTTTTCAAGTGCCGGACCACTGAACTGCACCCCCAACCCATTTTTTTTTTTTTTTTTTTTACTTTTTGAGACAGGGTCTCACTAAGTTAAGCAGACTGCCTCTGGTCTTGAAATTGTGATTCTACTGCATCCGCCTCCTAAATCACTGGGATTACAGGCATGCACCACTACACCCAGCTCAAGATAGAGTTTCTCTAAATTGCTCAGGCAACCTCTGGCCTTGAAATTGGGATCCTCCTGCCTAAACCCTCCCAAGCTACTGGGATTACAGGCGTGCACCACCATGCTCCCGGGAAGGACATTTTCAAATGTGTCCCACACCCTACCCAAGCCCTCAAACCATTTACAAAACAAAGACCCTAGGGCCATGTCACACTAAATGCCCAGAACTGGGTGCCTGGGGCTGATGTCACACTGGGTACTCCCTAGTTTAAATCAAACTAGAGTGATGATGCACACACTCTCTTTCCACTCCTCTCTTTTTTTCTTTTCCTCTCTTTTTCTCTCCACTCCTAGCTCTTTTCTTCTTTCTCCAGTAACCATGTGCTCTCTTCTCTCTTGGGCCCTCCATCTTCTCTGTCCATCCAAGGCACCTTTCCTTCTAAAAGCCTGCTTAAGTCTCTTATTCTCTGGCTGCTTTTCTTTGCCCGGGGGAATAGAAACCTTCTTATGCCAATTCACCTTGGGAACACAGGTTTCTCTAATTTCCTTTCCAGAATTTACCTAACTTCTCCAGGTACCTCAATTTTCTCTGTAATTATCCCTTAACAGTGTACTATCTTAAACCCAGCCTTCAATATGGGTTGTGACTAAACATCAACAAAACAAAAATCCTTATGACTGGGTCAGTGTGCAACTTCACCGTAAATGGAGAAAAGATTGAGATTATCCAACATTTTGCTTTGCTTGGCTCTATAATCAACACCCGTGGAAGCAGCAGTCAAGAAATCCAAAGGCGTATTGCTCTAGGAAAAGCGTGGCAAAAGATCTCTTTAGAGTATTGAAAAGTAAAGATGTCACATTGAAGACAAAAGTGTGCCTGTCTCATGCCATGGTATTTTCAGTTGCATATATGGTTGTGAAAACTGGACACTGAACAAGGGAGACAGGAAAAGAATTGATGCTTTTGAATTATGGTGCTGGAAAAGAATATTGAATATACCATGGACTGCCAAAAGAACCAACAGATCTGTCCTAGAAGAAGTGCAACCAGAGTGCCCCTTGGAAGCAAGAATGGCCAGACTTCGTCTTACATATTTCAGACATGTAGTCAGGAGAGATCAATCCCTGGAGAAAGACATCATGTTTGGAAGAGTGGCAGGTTAAAGAAAAAAAAAGGAAAACCCTCCACCAGTTGGATTGACACAGTGTCTACAACAATGGGCTTAAATATAAATAAGATCATGTGCCTGACACAGAATCGAGAAGTGTTTCCATCTGCTGTATATAGATTGGCTGAGTCGGACTTGACTCGACAGCACCTAACAACAACAACAACAACAACAACAACATATTCTGTATTGGGCTGGAACTTAGCTCAGTTGGTAGAGAGCCGCTCTGCAGTATCTGAGGTCCCAAGTTCAATTCCCAACACTGACAAAATGAGAGAAGGGCGCAGCAATCCTGAAACAATCAGCCATTGAAAACCCTATAAGAGTGACTATGAGCTGGTCAACAGCACCTAACAACAATATTCACCACTGTAACTTAAGTGTCAGGATAAATTCTTTTATACACTGAATACAAGCACTAAGATTTTTTTAGGTTTCACAGCTGGCCTTGCACTTCAGACCAGTAGACCAGCAGCTCCCAGCCCTGCCTTTCTGGTAACAGGACTCTAAAGTCACCAACCATTTTGGATTTACTTAATTGATATTTCTAAGAGGTATTTAGTTTTAGAGTCTGGTATCCTTCCACCATTCTTCCTTTCAATTTAAGAAGCTTCCCTCAAGTTAGGCCCTAGAATGAGTTCTTGATGTGCAGAAAAAAGCTGTAATGTTATTTATTTAAAACCCAGAGCTGTAGGCAGTAGCTCACATCTGTAATCCCAGCACTCAGGAAGATGAAGCAGGAGGATTTCAAGTTCAAGATCAGCCTGGGCTATGAGGCAAGACCCCATTAAAAAAAAAAAGCCATATACTGCCAATTCTACTACTTGGAATTAGTCCTAAATAAATACATGTGTTAAATGTCACACACACATGCACACATGCACACACACACACACACGCACGAATTAAGAAATGAGAGAAATAAGCCGGACATGATGGTGCAGGCCTGTAATACCAGCAACTTGGGAGCCTGAGGCAGGAGAATCATGAGTTCAAGGGCAGCGGCAGCCTGTACGACTTGATGAGAGCTTGTGTCAAAATAAAAAATAAAAAAGGAGCTGAGGGTATAGTTCAGTGTTAGAATACTTGCCTAGCATGTATGAGGCTCTGGATTCAAGCTCCTAGTATTGAAAAAAAAAAGAAAGAAAGACAGAAAAAAAGAATGAGAGAGATGAAGCCAGATGTGGTGATACACACCTATAATCCCAGCACTTAGAAGGGGGAGACAGGAGACTTGAGAGTTGGAGACCAGCCTGGGCTATGTTGTGATACTTTGTCTCATGAAAACAAAACAAGGGAGAGGGAGAGAGGGAGGGAGGGAGGGAGGGAGAGAGAGAGAGAGAGAGAGAGAGAGAGAGATGAAAAGTTAGTCAATGAGCACTGTGATGCGTGTCTATAATCCCTATAGTTGGAAACCTGAGGCAGGATTACAAATTTGAAGACAGAGGCAACTTGTGTAATTTAGCGAGACCCTGTCTCAAAATAAATTAAAAAACTGCCAGGGAGCTGGGGATGTGGCTCAGTGGTAAAGCACTTGGGCTATCATGCATGAGGCCTTGGGTTCATTCTCTAGCACTGCTAAATTTTTTTTTAAAGCCATCAATGGATATATTTTAATTTCCTTAACCATTCCCTTGTTTGTTGGACATTTAGCTTGTTTTCAATATTTGATTTTTATAATTAATTATTGTATGTTGTTGTTAGGTGCCATTGAGTTGGGTCCAACTCACAGGGACCCTAATGTACAACAGAAGGAAATACTATCAAACACAGTGCCTTGCACATGATCTTTTTATGTTTGAGCCCTTAGTTACAGACATTTTTTTTTCTCATTTTGAGTTGTGCCACGTCAGTAAATGGAGGTCCTAGGGGCTTTAGTCTTTTTTCATCATTAAGGTTGACTCTACTTTGAGAAGGCTACTCTTCCCCAGTCATCTTCAGAATGCCTTTCAGAGCTAATTTTTTGGCACTGTAGTTGACAATACTTCTATGTTATTCATATGGTTTTCAATGGCTAATTGTTTCAGGAGTGGGCTGCCAGGTTCTTCTCCCTAGTCTGTCTTAGTCTGGAAGCTCAGCTGAAATCTGTCCACCATAGGTGGTCCTGCTTGTATCTGAAATACCAGTGGCATAGCTTTCAGCATCCCAGCAACACACAAGCCCCCAGAGCCTGACTAGCTGACAGACATGTGGGGGCAATTACTCTATAGGACATCTTTATCCATACAAGTTTCTCTAGATTTAGGAACATATAGGATACCTCCTTGAATTTCCAGAGCTTGCTTGCTCTCCTCTGTGTTTGTGTGTGCTTTCTGAGACAGGGTCTTTTGCTATGTAGCCCAGTTTTGCCTGAAACTTACATTCCTTCTGTCTCAGCCTCCCAAGTGCTGGGCATGTAAATATTGCTTACTGCTGAGCCTGAAAGTGTAGTATAACGATACAAACTTTTAGTTTTCTTTGACCTTCTGATCAGATTCAAAAAGCTTCTTCCCATATCTTCCCTCTACAGAATGCCTGTGAATTCCATTTTCACACTATTACTCCATTTTCCTCTCCCGTAGCCCCACTTCCTAGAGGTCTCTGTCATACTAGTATCTATTCTGGTTTCTGTCATCCCTGGTCAGCTGTCATCCCTGAATTACCCAGTTTCCTGGACATGATGACTTACCTTTCCTTTGTGTATCTTTCAGCATCATCCTGAGAAGGAGAAAAAAGGAGTTAAATCTTCTGATACTATGCATGTTATTTTGAAATATTCTAAATAAAAATCATTAAGAAAAGAAAAGAAAGAAAGAAAAAAAAAATGAGAGAGATGAAGCCAGATGTGGTGATACACACCTGTAATCCCAGCACTTAGAAGGCGGAGAATTCTGAATTTTATGAACAATTATCCACTGTCTTCTAGCATCCAATATTATTGAGAAATTTAATACTATTCTAATTCCTGATCTTCTATATATGGTCTTTGTTTTTTCTTCAAAAGTTTTTGTAATTATCTCTTTTTTGTACTATTCAGAAATTTCAAGATGGCATATCTTGGTGTTGATGTTTTTCTTTTCTTGTCCTTTCTTTCCTCCTCCTCCTTCTCCTCCTCCCCATCCTCCTCTTTGTAATGCTATGGCTTGAACTTACTCTGTAGCCATACCACCCTGGCATCCCATCCCATGTGATCTCGGAAGATAAGCAGGGTCCGATCCGGTTAGTTCTTGGATGGGAGACTGCCTGGGTATACCAGGTACTGGAGGCTAGAGAGAAGGACCTGGCAGCCCACTCCCTAAACAATCAGTCATTGAAAACCCTATGAATAGCAGAGAAGAACTGACAATAGTGCCAGGCATGGCACAGTGTAATGCAGTGTTTCAGGTAGTGTTTCTAGGGTCTCTTGAGTTGGACCTGACTCAACAGCATCTAACAGTGACAAGGGCTTGAACCAGGCAAGGCAAGTGCTCTACCATCAAGTTACACCCCCAACCCCTAAATATGTTTTTTTTTTTTTTTCATCTGGAGACTTGGCTTTCATTTCTGGGAAGTATTCTTGTGCTATTTCCTTTGTAATTTTTTTCCTATTGTTCTTTTTGGGGAACTCTTTTAGTTAGATGTTGGAACTCCAGGATTGATTATTTAACTTTCTTATCATTTTTACTTCATCCCCATTTTTTAATTCTTAAAAACATCTCTTATTCTCTAATTTTTCTATTTCCCTTTCTCCCTCCCTCCTTTCTTTTCTTCTTTTTTTTCCTTCTATCTCTTCCTCCTTCCCTCTTTCCCTCTCTCTTGCTTTCCTCCCTTTCTCCTTCCTTCCTTAGAAGATTTGAGAGTTATTCTATGGCAAAAAGATTTATCATCCTGAGGATATTAATTTACGTTTTGTAATGTCCTTCTACTGCCTAGATTATCTGTTTCCTCTGAGTTCTTATTCCTCTTCCAGCTTATTTGTTTTTGTCTCTGTCTCTGTTGTTGGAAACTCTCCTCAAAGTTGAAGGTTTGTTCTGATTTTTAGGTGAATCGCTGCAAGTCTGATGGGAAGCTCTGTGTGAGTGGGTAGGTCTTGTCAGCTTGTGGGTTTATTTTTAGATTGATGAGGTAGTTAGCCAGCTTTGGTGTGTAGGTGGGTGTGTGGTCCCCCAAATGTCAGTATGTGTAGGTATTTTCTCTGTAGCAATTTAGTTTATCTGAAGAAAGAGTCCCTGATCTCCTTAGGAAGAACAAACCTGGCTACTGATGATATAGTCCAGGATAAGGAAAAGGACTCAGGAATCTCACAGTTCTGTGTATGGATTCTTGCTGAATTTTCACCTCTGCCGGATTCCTGCTTGGTGTTCCTCCCTCCCCAAACTCCTCAGATTACTTCTCCCCAGATAATGGACTTGGGGCTGTGAGAGAGGGATGGTTGCCTAACTAATAGAGGGGTGCAGTACTGTAGGGCTGCTTTTCCAGTCTTCAGACACTCCTTACTATTTTTAGTGCCCCATTCCTACCACTATCTTCCAGGGTATCAAGCTTCAATTCCTGAGCCTTTTGAGACTGCATGGTCTTCTTCTGAGCATTCTACACTAAAACTTGGCTTTCCTCTGCTCTGCTAATTTAGTTACCATTACTCCATCTGTTTTTGTTTTCATATATCTTAGGTTTAGGAGTACAGATGTTTCCTAGTTTTATGGAAGATGGGATTTTGTTTTTCTGTTTCTTGTTCTGATTATATTTGGGGGAGACTCAGCCATCTTCATCCTGGAAATTTGGAAATTAGAAGGGTGATATCCTAGCATTTATCTTGATTACCACTATCTAAACTTACTTTAAAAAAAAAAGTGCCCTGAAAACAGTTCTGTTAATCTGCATTCTGCTGTGTGGAGGTGCCAAGCAGTACCATGTTTAGCTGTATTGGAGCCTGAGGCAAAAGAAAACATTATAATAATGATAGGATCTTTAAAATTTTGATTTTCTAAATTATGAGGTCTTTAGTACCAATACTGATTTTTAAAAATATAGCATTAAAATATAATTTATCACCAAGCATGGGGAACTTGGTGACAAATTATATTTTGTATACCTGTAATACCAGCACTCAAGAGGCTGAGGCAGGAGGTTCTTGAGTTTGAGGCCAACCTGGGTTATGTCGGGAGATTCTGTCTCAAAAATAAAACAAAACAAAACAAAGCAAAAACCCCCACAAAAAAAAGAAGAAAAAAGAAAAAAGAAAATAAAGAACAAAACCAAAACATAAAATTTATCACAATTACTGAGTTTTATGGAACCACTTACACTTCACATCCCAGTCAAGTTGATTACTTATTTCACCCCAATCTTGGCCCTGGGAGGTATCATTTCCTCGTCAGTGAACTTTGCCCACCCTACAAGCTACTAGAAATGACTATGCCATCCAAATAAGCAGACTGCTTGCTGTACAAACTTTCAGCTTCAAGACAAATCCCACGGTTACCTTTCTAGGTTGTTTATCTTCCTAAGATTTGTTGTTGCTAGGTGCTGTCTAGTGGGGTCTGACTCATAGCAACCATCATGGCATTTTCAATGGCTGAATGTCTCGAGATTGCCTCGAGAGTGGATTGCCACATCCTTCTCTCATTTTTGCGGTGCTGGGGATTGAACCTAGGCCCTTAGAGAGTATGGAGCAGCACTCTACCAACTGAGTTAACCCCCAGCCCCTTCTGAGATTTACTATATAGCTATTCCTGAGTCTTTAACTCTGTTCATAGTCAGAGTTGATTTCTTATAGGAAATAAAAGATTGAGTCAAAGTGAGTCCTACCAGTATAATCAAGATGCCAGATCTTTATCCATACATGATGCAAAATGTGGAAGGATTGATGTGGTACTGCTGATTCCACAGTTTTTCTTACTGAGATGATATGACTGCAACAGAATCAGAAGCATTTCCTCTAAATCCTTTTAGGGTTGATTCTTCTACTAAAAACTTTAAGAGTAAGTAAAAGAAGAGTAAGTAGGAAAAAGAAGTAAAATTCCTCTAGGCATTTCTACAATCACTACTATTAAACATGGGCAGCATCCATTGCTAATTACAAGGTATATTGGCTAAGTGGGGGATGGAGGAGGAAAGTGTTTTGGCTGCTAGGGGGCACTATGATGCAATGACAATGATTTTTTTTGAGTTCTTGTTTTAACTAGCTATGGTGATTCAGGGGTACAGATCTCTATCTGTTGCCACAGTGAAGAACATTCAGGTAGATGCATTCTCAATCGGTAGTTCACAGGAAATCTTAACTCTTGTGGAATGCTCTGTCTGTAAGCCATAGAGGCACTATGGCTAAATAGACATGCTTTACTTGTATATATCACACCTGTAAAGAACATCTAGAGCCCTGTTCCTTCCTCAAAGTCCCCAACTGTGCTAGGATTACACATGTGCACCACCGTATCTGGTTTACAGAAATTATCCTTCCTTTGTTCCTTCCTTGCTTGCTTTCTTTCCTGGAGATCAAATGAAGGACTTTGCTTGGGCAGATACTTTACCAGATCCTCAGCCCTTAGTATTTCATTTCATTTTTGAGACTAGTTCTCACTATGAAAACCAAACTGGCTTTGAACTGACATTGACCTTCCTATCTCAGCCTCCTGAGTTCTGGGGTTACAGGCATATACTCCACAGCCAGATGTTTTTGATTTTTGAGACAAGGTCTTGCTATGTAACCCAGGCAGGCCCTGAACTCTCAATTGTCCTGCCTCAGCCTTCCCAGTACGGGGGTTATAGTGTGCACCACCATGCTTAGTTCTTTTACTTTCTTTTTTCTTTCCTTTCCTTTCCTTTCTTTCTATCTTTCTTTCCTTCCTCCTTCTTTCAGTGTTGGGGGATTGAATGCAAGTCACTCTACCACTGAGCTACACCCCCAGCTACCTTACTTTCTTTTCTTTCTTTTTTTTTTTTTTTGTGGTACTGGGGGTTGAACCCAGGGCCTCACACCTGCATGCTTTGCAAGTGCTGGGCCACTGAGGTGCACTCCCAGCCCATTTTTTTACTTTTTCAGACAGGGTCTTTCTAAGTTACACAAACTACCTCTGGTCTCAAACTTGTGATCCTCCTGCCTCTGCCTCCCCAGCCGCTGGGATTACAGGCATGTGCCACCGTGCCCGGCTTACCTTACTTTCTTGACAGTGTCCTTTGAAGCACTAAATGGAGAGGTTTTTTGTTTTGTTTTGTCTTGTTTTTTTTTAAATATTTTTTTGAGACAAGGTCTTGCTATATGGCCCAGGCTGACCTCAAACTCGTAATCCTCCTGCCTTTGCCTCCCTAGTGCTGGTATTACAGGCGTTCACCACCATGCCCAGTTTAAAAAGGAGAATTTAATAGGAAAGTGACGTAACCTGATTTACATTTTAGAAAGAATACTCTGTTTGCAGAATAGCTAATTGGGTGTGGGTGAGCAAGACCAGAGAAGTAAAACCAGTTAGTAGGCAGTTGGAGTGGTCCATGGAAAAAAAGAATGGAGGCCCAGAATAGAGTAGTAGCACAATTACAGAGAGAAAAGGGTTTTAGTAGGAGCTAGAATTTCTGGGACTTGGAAATTCATTGCCTATTGATGAGGAGTACAAAGGTTATAATAATGGGAGAGGAATTATGAATGAACCCCAGGTGTCTTTGGCTTGGACAACTTCAGGACACATTACAACTGTAGTTAAAGAAACACTGGAGAGAGGTTTTCCTCATATAATTAGTTGATATTTTAAACAAACTATGGGCATACACATTTCTAACTTTTTTTTTTTTTGGTGATATTTGGGGGTTGAACTTAGATCTTCATATATACTTTGCAAGTGCTCTACCACTGGGCTGCACCCTCAGGCACATTTTCTATTTCTTATTTTGACTCAGGATCTCACTAAGTTATGCAGTTTGCCTTTGGCCTTGAACTTTCAATCCTTCTGTCTCCACCTCCCAAATTGCTGGGATTAGAGGCATGTGCCGTGACATATAGCAATTTCTTTCTTGAAGCAAAGGAAATACAATGTAAATGGAACACAAATATGATTAATTTTTTCCAGGACTTGGGGGTTGAACCTAGGACGTTGCCTCCGCTAGGCAAGTGCTCTACCCCTGAGCTGAAACTTGAGACAGCATCTCACTAAATTGTGCAGATTGCCTCTGACCTTGTCCTGTGATTTTCCTGCTTCAACCTCTCCAGGAGCTGGGATTACAGGTGTGTGCCACCACATCTGGCTTGTTTAATTATTTTTGATTGAGAGAACATAAGAGATGATGTTTAGATGCAAGGAGGAGTTCATTGCTACAAAAGATGTTTTTCTAGCTGGGTGTAGTGGCACACACCTGTAATCCCAGCAACATTCAAGAGACGGAGGCAGGCTGGGCGTGGTGGCCCACGCCTGTAATCTCAGCGGCTCAGGAGGTGGAGGCAGGAGGATCTCAAATTTGAGACCAGGGGCCGTCTGAGTAATTTAGCGAGACCCTGTCTCAAAAAGTAAAAAAATGGGCTGGGGGTGCAGCTCAGTGGTGTAGCACTTGCAGAGCATGCAAGCGTGAGACCCTGGGTTCAACCCCAGTACTGCAAAAAAAAAAAAAAAACACGGCCAAGGCAGGAAGATCCAGGGTTTGAGGCTAGCTTGGAGTACACACTGACACTCTGTCTCAAAACAAAAACAAAAACAAAAGAGGTTTTCCTGTTTTGAAAGTGTTATCATGTAAGTTTCTGATTGATTTTAGGCCAATATTATTTATGCATTTATTTACTTTTACAGGGCTAGGAATTGAACCCACACCCTTGCTAGGCAAGCACTCTACTACTGAGCTACATTCCCAGTCCAGGAAAACATGATTTAGATACCAGAGTGAGTATTTTCAGCCGTATGTGTCACATTTAAGAAATATCCTTAAACAAAATGTATGAAAAAAGGATTACTTCATTTGTATCTGAAGTATTAGACTGACTGCAGGGAAAAGGGAGTTTAAAAAAGGATTTGAAAAATATACTTAATGAGATAAATCAGGTCTGATGATGGGTTATAACTGAACTTGTGGAAATTGGATATCCACATGCAGAATAATGAAATTGTACCCTTATCTCACACCATATACAAAAATCACCTCAAAATGGATTGAAGACAAATTTATGTCTGTAACTATCATACTGCTAGAAGAAAACATAGAGGAAAAGCTCCATGACATTGATCTAGGCAATTATTTTTTGGCTATCAATGCAAAAGCACAGGCAACAAAATGGAATTATATCAGACAAAAACCCTTCTGCACAGCCAAGCAAACAATCAATAGAGTGAGGAGACAACCTATGGAAAGGGAGAAAATATTTTCAAAGCACACATCTGATAAGGGGTTAACATCTAAAATAAATAAGGAGCTTAAACAATAGTAAGAGCTCTAAAATTTAAAGCTTTAAATTTAAAATGATTTTAAAAAAGATAAAGTATATGCATAATAATTTCTGAAAGAACGAACAAATTGCCAAAGATAAGGAAGATGTTCATCACTAATCATCAGATAAATGTAAACTGCACCCACAATGAAATATCGCCTCACTCCTTTTAGAATGGCTATTGTAAAAAAGACAATAGATAGTGTCAGGTTGGAGACGGAAACACGTAAACTCTATCTTGCCTTTATTGAGCAGAAACTGTTTGCAGAACCTGCCAGGGTTGCATCTATCACAGGAGAGAATAGCAGCAGAGGGAGGAAATGACGAGGTTTTTATGGGCTGTAGGCAGGAAAAGGGGAAGGGTAGCCATTGTCTCCTATTGGGATAGGTAGAAAGAGGATATGTGAAAGGTTCTGATAGTCTGAAGGAAGGAAAAGGAAGTAGTCATCAGTTGCGCAGTCCTGGGACAGATTTAGGTCAAGTTCTAACAGGCAGCTTTGGTGGGCTTTTGAGGGCTGGGGCATTGTGGGAAGAAGAAAGCACCATCTTGTAGGCAGTCCATATTTTGTAACAAGTCCTGCCTAATATTCCAGTGGTTTTGTTTTAGGTTGTTTGGCGGAGGTCATCATCTTCTGTAACTTCTTCCAGCTGAGAAGGGGTGATGTTTATGGCTGAGGGGTTGGGGGTACTGAAAGCGGGTGGATGAAGGCAGGACATCTTGGCATGGGAAGATCATCTCCTCCACGCGGAGTGGTCGGTATCCTGCCATGATTAGTTCAGTAACTTTCTGGTTGGTGAAGGCACGCATGTGTCCCTGTAGAAAATTTTGAAAGCAGTGAAACAGACAAGGGCCAAACAAGGCCAGGAGACAGAGGGAGAGCAGTGGCCCTAAGAAACAGAGAAGCCAGGGGATTATGTGTTGTAGGGGAGGTTGGAGGAGGAGATATTGAAGGGAAGGCAGCATAGGGCCGTGTTTCCATAAAGAAAGCATATGCCCCAGCGGGTGCAAGAGTCCGGAGGAGGAAGAGTCTTATTAGGGGTGGCAGAGAGAAAGGGTGAGGTTATGTTGTTGGAGTGGTTTTTTTTTTTTTTTTTTTTTTTTTTTGATAGATGTCAGAGATAGGGGGGTTATGGAGCATTTTGTTTTTGTAGGTTGAGATGTTTTGCGCCCAAGACAAGGGAAATGGAGTGGCCATTAAAGAAGGTCTGTGTAGGGAGAGGCAAACCCAGCCGGCAGAGGAAAGTGAAGGATTGGTATTGTTTAGGAGGGAGAAGGTCGAGGTGAGAAAGGTAGAGATGGGATTAGGTTGAGGATGGCTGATAGTTTTGTTAATGATGTCTACCACAATTTGAGATGGGGCTTTGGGTGTGGCAGGGTTGAATAAGCTTTGAGTATGGTTATGATGCCCGTCAGGTCTTTTCCCCAGCCATCTATTCTGATACCAGCTGGCTGGCCTTGAGCCCAGCAACAGTCTGTGGGGTCTGATATGTTTAGTTGGACTGGGTTATAGCCTCCTTTGTTATAGTTCAGGGGAGCTTTGAGGTTAACTACTTTGGATTAAAGATTACCTCAGTGAGCCATCCTGCAGGACCAGTAAGGGCAGTAGTACTCATTTACATTATCACATCCCCAGTCCATCTATACTTATAGCAAAGGCATTTATGTTCTGTGGCATATTCTCTTTTCCAGTCTAGGGGAAAGCAGTTGGACCACAACAAACTGGGATCAAGAACTCCACAGGCAAGCTGGGCATGATAGTGCATACCTGTAATCCCAGCAGCTTGGGAGGCAGGAGGATCACAAGTTCAAGACCAGAGGCAGTCTGCATAATTTAGCGAGACCCTGTCGTAAAAAAGAAAGAAAAGAAAAGAAAAAGAAAAAGAACTCCACAGACATCAAATTTGAAGAGGATCCATGGATTAGAGCCATCCTAGATTGCCTTATTGATTATGCCTTGATTCCCCTGTTTGTTTTATCTGGAACTGCTAATGTTCCTGATTTTAGGAAAGAGTGGTTGGTATTATTAATGAGATCCAGAAAAGAATTAAAGGGTCCATGATGAGATGGGAGGGGCTGAAATCTAGGAGTAAAATAGAGGGTGATACAGGGAGGAAGGCACTGAATGTGATGTTTTAGTGAATGCAAGTCAAGGTGGTTAGGCCCAAGACAAGGATGAGATACAGGAACAGGAGTAAGACTTTTTCAGGACATTCCCAGTCCTTGGGGGCTACTTACTGCCCAAAGTCCAACAGCAAAGAGAATAGTGAGAGCTCCAAGTAGTCCCTAGAAGTAGGGCAATAGGCAGAAAGGCATGTATGTCCGAGGCTCTCTAGGATTATTTTTAGGAATAGTGTCAGCTGGCTAATAAAAATGGAGGATGCCTCTTTGAAGAGGGGATAAGACTTAGAGCATTAAGGGAAGTGGAGATAGCTGAGGAGAAAAGATGTATAAAGAGTGGTTTCTAGGAGGGGTGAAATCTTGAAGAGTTCCTTGAAAGAAACAGTCATCAACCCAGGTTAAAATAGAATCTACTGGATTAGGAAGGGAAGGGAACCATGGGAGATCCTCCTGAAGGGCCCAGGTAAAGAGCAAGAAGCAAGGGGCACAGTCACGAAGTAGCATTAGATCTTATCTTCCTCCTCCTCTGGGATGTGGGAGAGTTTGAGTTTTGTCCCTGCTGTCAGGAGAGAAGACTATTGAGGAGGTTGGTTAAGACGTTTGGGTACCTCAGGAGAAAGTGGAGAGGAGGCCTTTTTTTATCTTAGAGAGGTGGTACCATGGGTTTTTTCCCCATGAGTTTAACTGTAGTAGGGATTGTTAAGACCACTGTGAGCAGGCCCTCCCATTTGCACTGCAAAGGTTTGGGATGTAGGATCTTAAGATAAACTTGGTTGCCCAGGGAGACAGGTGACTGATGAGTATCTAAGGATGATGGTACAGGCAAACAATCGTTCGCAAAAGAACGGAGAAAATGGCGAGTGTGATTCAAGGTTGGGATATAGTCTGCAAGGAGGTGGGAGGATCTGGGTAGATTCTGAAGGATGAAAGGACACCCACATGTTAGTTCAAATGGGCTGAGATTTAGAGGCTTGTGAGAAGCTGCCCAGAGGTACATGAGGGCAAAAGGTAGGAATGTGGTCCATGGAGTTTGTAGTTCTAGAGAGAGTTTTGATAGGTGAGACTTGATGAGAGCATTTGTTTGTTCTACTTTTCCTGACGATTTAGGGCAATAAGGAATGTGGAACCTCCATTTAATACTTAAAGCCTCCACCACCTTTTGGGTAATTTGTGAAATGAATGGAGGCCCATTGTCAGACTGAAGGGATCTGGGTAGGCCAAAGCTGGGAATTACATCAGTAAAGGAGAGCTTGGGATACTGTAGCTGCTACCTCAGTGGTGCTGGGAAAAGCCTCTATCCAGCCTGAGAAGGTGTCCATGAATGTTAGGAGGTATTTAGTTTTTTTAATTCGGGTCATGTGGGTAAAGTCTCTTTGCCAGTCCTCTCCAGGGAGATGTCCTCTAGCTTGATGAATGGGGGAAAATGACAGCCTGAGACTCCTTTGGGGAGAAGATGTGGAGAAAATCTGGCAGAAATGGGTTATCTGTTGTATTTGACTTTTGAGAGATGGATGATATAGAGGGGACCTGATTAGACGAAGAAGAATTTATGTTCCTATGTGTAAGGAAGTAGTCATAAGTTGCCTGCCCTGGGACAGATTTAGGCTGTGTTCTGGCAGGCAGGTTTGGCCGGCTTTTGAAGGCTGGGGCATTATGGGAAGAAGAAAGTACCATCTTGTAGGCTGTCCATATATATATGGATAAACCTAATATACCATTGTAAATGGAAAATATCAAGTTGAAATGCGCTTAATACATCTAACCAATGGAATCCCCCATGTGTTTGTCAGTTTCCTCTACTGTGGGGGCTTGTGTGTCACTGTGATGCTGAAAGCTATGTCACCAGTATTTTCAGATATCAGTAGAGTCACCATGGTGGACAGGTTTCAGCTGAGCTTCCAGACTAAGACAGACTAGGGAGAAGTACATGGCTAACCCACTCCCAAAACAATTAGCCCTTGAAAACTCTATGAATAGCAGAAAAACACTGTCAGACATAGTACTGGAAAATGGTTGCAAGGGTATTCAAAAGACAACTGGGGAAGAATTGCCTTCTCAAAGTAGAGTTGACCTTAATGATGGGAATGGAGTAAAGCCCCAGGGACCACCATTTGCTGATATGGCATGACTGAAAATGAGAAGAGCAACTGTAAACATCCATTAATAATTAGAATGTGGAATGTATGTACTATGAATCTAGGAAAATTAGAAATCATCAAAAGGGCCAGGTGTGGTGGTGCATGCCTGTAATCCCAGCGGCTTGGGAGGGGGAGGCAGGAGGATCGCAAGTTTGAGACCAGAGGTAGTCTGCGAAACTTAGCGAGACCTTGTTTCAAAAAGTTAAAAAAAAAAAAAAAAAAAAGGGCTGAGGCTGCAGCTCAGTGGTCCAGCACTTGCAAAGCATACAAGCATGAGGCCCTGGGTTCAACTCCAAGTACCAGAAAAAACAAAAAACAAAAAACAAAAAAAAAAAACAAAACAAAAAAACAAAAAAAGAAACCTCATCAAGAGGGAAATGGAATGCATAAACCTCAACTTTCTAGCTAACAGTGAGCTAAAATGGACTGGTATGGGCCATTTTGAATCAGATAATCATATACTTTACTATGCCAGGAATGACAACTTAAAGAGAAATGGGGTTGTATTCATCAACAAAAAAGACATCTCAAGATCTGTCCTGAAGTACAATGCTGTCAGTCATAGAATAATATCCATATGCCTACAAGGAAGCCAGCTAATATGACTATTATTCAAGTTTATGTACCTACTACTAAGGCCACAAATGAAGACGAGGAAGATTTTTACTTACCATCTTTTACAATCTGAAATAGATCAAGCATGCAATTAGGATGTGCTGATAATCACTGATGATTGGAATGCAAAAGTTGGAAACAAAGAAGAAGACTCAGTAGTCAGAAAACATGGCCTTAGTGACAGGAATGATGCTGGAGATTACGTGGTAGAATTTTGCCAGACCAATGACCTTTTCATTGCAAATACATTTTTTCACCAATATAAACAACAACTATACACATAGAATTCATCAGATGGAACATACAGGTCCCAAACTGACTACATTTGTGGAAAGAGGCAATGGAAAAATCTCACATCAAAAGTCAGAACAAGACCAGCTGCTGATTGTGGATCAGACGATCAACTGCTCATATGCAGGTTCAAATTGAAACTGAAGAAAATTAGAACAAGTGTACAAGCCTAAGATATGACCTTGAGTACACCCCACTTGAGGTCAGAGACCACCTCAAGAACAGAGTTGATGTGTTAGACACTAATGATCGAAAACCAGATGAGTTGTGGCATGACATCAAAGACATCATTAGTGAGGAAAGCATAAGGTAATTAAAAGACAGGAAAAAAAAAGAAAAGATCAAACTACATGTCAAAAGAGATTCTGAAACTTTCCCTTGAATGTGGAGAAGGTAAAGTAAAAGGAAGACAAAATGAAGTTAAAGAACTAAACAGAAGATTTCAAAGTGTAGCATGAGAAGACAAAATCAATTATAAGAATATGTGCAAAGAACTGGAGATAGAAAATCAAAAGGGAAGAACACGCTCTGTTTTTCTGAAGTTAAGCAATTGAATAAAAAATTCAAGCCTCAAGTGGCAATAGTTAAGGATTCTACAGGGAAAATATGAAACAACACAGGAAACATCAAAAGAAGATGGAAAGAATATACAGTCGTTATAACCATAAGAATTGGTGGATGATCAACCATTTCAAGAGAATGCATATGATCAGGAACCAATGGTACTGAAGGAAAAAGTGGAAGCTGCCTTGAAGGCATTAGTGAAACACAAGCCTCCAGGAATTGATGGAATACCAATTGAGATGTTTCAACAAACAGATGCAGCACTGGAGGTGCTAATGTGTTTATGCGAAGAGATTTGGAAAACATCTACCTGGCCAACTGACTGGAAGAGATCCATATTTGTGCCTAGTCCCAAGAAAAAGGATCCAACTGAATGTGGAAATTATTGAACAGTGTCATTAATATCTCATGCAAGCAAATTTTCACTAAAGCTCATTCAAAAGGGACTACAGCAGCATATGGCTGGGATTTAGCTCAGCTGGTAGAACGCTGCTCTGCAGTCTCTGAGGTCCCAAGTTCGATTCCCAGCATCGAAAAAATGGGAGAAGGACATGGCAATCCACTCCCAAGGCAATCCCGGAACAGCCATTGAAAACCCTATAAGGGTCGCTATGAGTTGGACATGACTCCACGGCACCTAACAACAACAACAACAACAACAACAACAACAACAACAACAACAGTATATAGACAGTGAACTGCTGGAATTTCAAGCCAGATTCATAAGAATGAGTGGAACCAGGGATATCACTGCTGGTGTCAGATGGATATTAGATGAAAACAGAGAATACCAGAAAGTTGTCTGTCTATGTTTTATTGATTATGCAAATGCATTTATGGATTGCAAAGAATGGGAATAGCAGATCACTTTATTTTACTTATGAGGAATATGCACCTGGAGCAGGACACAGCTGTTCAAACAGAACAAAGAAACACTATGTTGTATGAAGTCAAGAAAGGTGTGTGTGAGGGCTGTATCCTTTCATTGTATTGCTTTGATCTCTATGCTAAGCAAATAATCTGAGAAGCTGAACTTTATGAAGAAGAACATGGCATCAGGATTGGAGGAAGACTCATTAATAACCTGCCTTATGCAGATGACACAACTCTACTTGCTGAAAGTGAAGAGAAATTGAAACATTTATTGATGAAGATCAAAGAATATAGCCTTAGCCAGGTACGGTGTCGCACGCCTATAATCCCAGAGGCTCAGGAGGTGGAGCCAGGAGGATCACAAATTCTAGACCAGAGGCAGTCTGCGTAATTTAGCGAGACCCTGTCTCAACAAGGTGAAAAAAAATGGGCTGAGGGTGCAGCTCAGTGGTCCAGCACTTGCAAAGCATGCAACCACGAGGCCCTGGGTTCAACCCCCAGTACTGCCCCCCAGTAATAATAATAATAATAATAATAATAATAATAGTAATAGTAATAATAATAATAATAACATAGCCTTGAGTACAGATTGAGCCTCAACATCAACAAAACAAAAATCCGTACAACTGGGTCAGTAAGCAACTTCATGATAAATGGAAAATAGATTGAAGTTGTCCAAGATTTTGTTTTATATGGTTCTATAATCAACAAACATGGAAGCAGTAGTCAAGAAATCAAAAGACACATTGCTTTGGGAAAAGCTGTTGCAAAAGACCTCTTTAAAATGTTGAAAAATAAAGATATCACATTGAATATGAAGGTGCACCTGACTCATGCCATGGTATTTTCAGTTTCATCATATGATTGTGAAAGCTGGACATTGAATAAGGGAGACAGGAAAAGAATTGGTGCTTTCGAATTATAGTGCTGGAGATGAATATTGGTTATACCATGGACTATCAAAAGAACCAACAGATTCATCCTAGAATAAGTAAAACCAGAGTGTTCCTTGGAAGCAAGGATGGCTAGACTGCATCTAACATATTTTGGACATGTTATCAGGAGGGACTAATCCCTGGAGAAGGACATCATGTTTGGTAGAGTGGCAGGTCAATGAAAAAAGGAAGCCCCTCAACTAGGTGAATTGACACAGTGGTTGGAACAATGGGCTGAAACATAAAAAAAGATCATATGCTTAGTGTGCCTGGCACAGTGTTGGGTAGCGTTTCATTCTGTTGTACACAGGGTTCCTATGAGTGGGACCTGACTTGATAGCACCTAACAACAACCACCACCAATGGAACATCCTAACTTAGCAATGTCATTCATTGTAGAATGTTGATTGGTTATCCATTTAATCACATGGTTGATTGCATCACCACCATCTTAAAGTTGAAAACTGTAAGTCAATCCATTTTACGTTAGGTACTATACTAATAGCCATCCAAAGTTGCAAGGCCATAAAAATTAAGGAAAGATTGAGGAACTATCAGAGATTAGAAGAGACTAAGGAAACACAACAACTAAATGAAGTATGGGATTCCAGGTGGATCCTGGAACAGAAAAAGGACATTAGAGATAGGCGGGATAGCACATGCCTGTAATCTTAGCACTCAGGGGGCTGAGGCAGGAGGATCTTGAGTTTGAGGCCAGCCTGGACTATATAGAAAGACCTTGTCTCAAATAAACAAATGAAAACAAACAAAAACAAAACAAAAACAAAAAAGAAAAAAGGAAAAGGAAGACACTGGTAAAATCTTACTAAGGTGTGTAGTTTAATAGTATTGTAGCACTGTTAACATGCTGATCTTCATGATTTTATTCTGATTATGTAAGTTGTTAATATAGGAAACAAGGTGAAGGGCATAATACAAACTCTGAACTATTTTTATAACTTTTCTGTAAGTGAAAATTTATTACAGAACAAAAAGTGGGGGTAAAAAATGGAGAAGAAGGGAAAGCAATGGGAGCTAGAATACAGAGGAACAAGGAGCCTGTACCTCTTCCACAGAACCAAGTGTATTGGCAGAAGGATTAGATATAATGGGAGTAGGTTTGCTGACTTGGTGTCAGCGTAGATTATGGCTGCACTTGCAATGCCAGCTCTCAGGGCCTACCACAGAGTGAGGATGGGAGACATGTTTACTGATCAGACCTGCACTGGAATCATGACTATGTTGTGATTCTATTGTGATTTCTAGCTATGTGGCTGAACTTACGCTCTTTGGATCTCAATTTTTTTCTCAAAATTAGGTTAATAATTGCAGTTTTTGTATGCAGAAATTATTTATTCATCCAAATATGTTTCCTTTTCCTTTTAGTCACACAGCTACATAATGCTCTTCAACCTCCAAAATATGTTAGGTACATAACTTACTGGCACTTCATTGCCTTTCCACATATGTTTGATGAAAGAATAAAAGTACTGACATGCACCATATGCTCCATTACAGACTTTATCATGTTCCCAGCCCTTCCTTCCTCCCTTCCTCCCTTTCTTTCTTCCTTTCTCTTTCCTCTCTCTCTCTCTCTCTCTCTCTCTCTTTCATTTTGACAAACTGTCTCCATATAGCCTATGCTTGCCTCAAACTCATCCTCCCCCTGCCTCAGTTACCACATCTGGCAGCAGGTCTTTCTGGTCTTGAGCCAGGATGACATTTTGTCTGGTCATACAGGTGGTTAAGACCAAATGGAAATTTCCAACAGATAATTTATTATATGCTGCAGTCCAGCTGCAGCCTAGGATCCAGGGTTTCCCGAAGGCGGGTTGAAGAGTTGGCGATGGGTAACAAACACAGTAGCTCGGAGGCTATGTGAATCTGTTCCGTTTATTGTTCAAACAGCTCAATGTTTTATACAATCTTTTTAGGCTTAGGTCATGCAAGCAGCAAGAATAGCACATGTAGTTATTCATGAAAAAAAGTTTCATAAGCACTTGTTAATCATAACAACCTATAGTTCAAAGCATAAACTTTATTATTGTTAGATAACAAACACCTGGAAGGTCCATCTCTTCTCAGCCCTTTTATAAATGATAAGCTATAATAGGGTGTTTGAACTATATCCTTATTTATCATTTTAACCCTTTGCTCATTATATGTTTCTATGTAAGGCAGTGGAGGGTCAGGCAGACCAAAACATCAGCCTTTACATTTTTTCTATAGCTGGGAACCAAGGTCTGCCTTTAGATAGATAAGCACCTCTCCATGCTGTGTATTTATTCTTTTCCCCAGCTGGGAGCCATAAATTGTCAAGGAGATTTTTGTACTGAGGGAACAGGCCTGTGTCTTCTTTTAATTGCTCTATACTTTCTTTGTAAACCTTGTTGTTGTTGTTAGGTGCCCTCGAGTCAGTATCCGACTCATAGTGACCCTCATAGGGTTTTCAGAGGCTGCCTGTTTCGGGATTGCCTTGGGAGTGGATTGCCAGGCCCTTCTCCCATTTTTGCGGTACTGGGAATTGAACTTGGGACCTCAGAGACTGCAGCGCAGCACTCTACCAACTGAGCTAAATCCCAGCCCTTGTAAACCTTAGCTATCATAAATTGGGCCACTTCAATCCAATTAGGGGCTACCAACTCAGCCTGTTGCAGCTGAAGTGTAAATCACTTAATGTTTGGGTTCCAGGGTGGAAGTTGCTGATCAGCTCTAACTGGAATATTGTCCACATAACCTTTACAATTGGGGGTCATTACTTTTAATTCATTTATAAATTCCCTCAGTCATGTCATTTTTTAGCATTTGTTTCATTAGAGTTTAATACAATATTGGTTATGAGTATTAGTCCTAAACATAAAGTAATCATAATAATTAGAAGCAATAATCCTATTCCTAGACAGCAAAAAGCACATTTTCCTTTTCTCCATCCCCATCCATTTCTTGGGAGATGAGTTTCTTGAACCCCTCTTCCCCATATCTGGACCTTGTCAGACAATATGGTTAGAAATGGCTGTGGCGATTATAAAGGATGTGACTTGAGAAGTTGCCTTGTGAGTGTTTTTCTTGGCTTTTCCTATTCTTTGGTCAAGAATAAAGGATATAACTTGTTTTACATAGAACTTATTGCTAATGACTAGTCCCTCTCTAATATGAATTATGGAGAAAAGTCATGTCTGATTCCCTGACATTGGACAGAACTGAAAGAAAACAATAGCTGTGAAATTTTTTTGCTGGAATGTTTCTTTCCCTGCCTCTTTGGCTAATTTGAGGACAAGAGATTATGAGAGGCAACATGAAGACAGTTAAGGACAATGCAGTATATTGTGATTAGAGAATGGGAAAATTGAACTGCAGCTTCCACTTTCTTATATAAACTTGCTGGCCACTTAGAATCTTGTAGGGTTGTAATAACTTGGATAATACCTTTATTGTTCAGATTTTGAACCTTAATTTTTCTGGCTTTGTATAATGGTGAAGTCAGTTAAAAGAATAAGTTATATGAGTCCATGAATCTCATGATATCTAGTCTCTTGTTAGAATAATGTATAGGCCAAAATGCTAATTTATTAATTTATAACAAGAAATGTACAGCAGATTGCATATTTTATCAGCTGCATAATTTATCACTCTTTCTTTGTAGGAAAGTATACACAAGAAGCTTAGTTATAATCATAAGTTTTTGTGATAGATAGGAAGCTAGAGAAAAAATTAGGTGGGTAATCTTAAATGCCAGGGTTATCAAATTATGAAAACTGAATGCAGTGATTTCCGTAGTAGGGATAGAATTACTAAGAAAGGGTTACTTTTACTTACTGATATTTTCTTTCATGTGGACTAGGCTGGAATGTTATAACTCCTAGCTTTTTGCTATCTCTTCACTCATTCCATCCCAGGGGAGAGAGAGAGTGACTTATTAGATTGGTACATTCAGAAAGAATGACTTAGGCATTCTGGTCTCATTTCTTCTCTTTTCTTTCTTGGGAGTAAGCCTGCTCTCAGAGGGTGCACATTTCCTCCAGGATTTAAATTACTTAGTCCTCTGTGTTGCTCAAAATCAACTTTACCAGGCATAGTGGGCACAGTGTCTAGAGTCCACACATTCAGGGACTTATGAAAATATTTTAATTTCCTTTCAAATCAGAAGAAAAAACTAAAGTTGTAAGTCAAAGAAAAATATTTTAATACATAATATTGATGTATGTATTTATAGCAGTATAGTTATAAAATGTCAGCAGCTATGGCACCTTAGCATCTGATCCTGTCTGATTTCAGAAGCTAAGCAAAGTTGGCCTTGTTAGTCCTTAGATGGGAGACCGCCTGGGAACTAGGTGCTGCAGGCTAGGGAAAAGGACCTGGCAATCCACTCTCAAAAAAATCTGCCATTGGAAACCCTATAAATAGCAAAGAAGCACTGACAATAGTTCATGACATGGCACAATCTCTGGGAGTATTTCATTCTGTTGTACGTAGGGTCGCTATGAGTTAGACCCAACTCAACAGCACCTAACAACAGCAACAACAACAACAACAACAACAACAACAACAACAACAGTCATAAAATACAATTTTTATAATTTTTAATGAAGAGACCAAGTTAAAGCCAAAAGGACCTCTAGCTCCATGAAAGCCACAATGAAGCCTTGTGCTACTTGAGGAACAGTGGGTAAGTCTATTTTATCCTGGAGTTCAGGTGACAGGTTAATTTGGTTCTCATGAGGTACATTCTTCTGTTAGTGCTTATCATTTCAAGATAATATTTAACCTCTCTTTTACTTTATGCCTGCCCTTTACTCTCATATTGGACAGAGAAGAATGATACTATTTATTGGGCTTCCTCAAGACTCCAACATAGACAGGTATGGTGGCTCATGCATTTCTAGCAACTCGGGAGGTTGAGGAAGGAGGATTGTGAGTTCGAGACTGAATAGCCTGTACAACTTAGTGAGACCTTGTCTCAAAATAAAAATTTGAAAGGGTCTGGGGGTGCAGCACAGTGGTAGAGCACTTGCAAAGTATGTGCAAGGCCCTGCGTTCAGCCCCCAAGTACCAAAAAAAAAAAAAAAAAAAAAAAAAAAAAAAAAAAAAAAAAAAAAAAAAAAAAAAAAAAAAAAAAAAAAAAAGAACAAACACAAACAATATAAATATATATATATATATATATATATATATATATATATATATATATACACATACACACACATATATACACACACATATACATATATACATATACATATATATATACATGCACACACATACATATACATATACATATACATACACACATATATATGTATATGTGTGCATATATATATATATATATATATATATATATATATATGGGGGCTGGGATTTAGCTCAGTTGGTAGAGCACTGTGCTGCAGTCTCTGAAGTCCCGAGTTCGATTCCCAGCACCGCAAAAAATGGGAGAAGGACCTGGCAATCCACTCCCAAGGCAATCCCGAAACAGTCAGCCATTGAAAACCCTATGAGGGTCGCTATGAGTCGGATACCGACTTGACGGCACACAACAACAACAACAACAACATATATATATATTCCTATATTTTACTAGCCTGCAACTGTAGCACTGTGGCATCTGATCCTGTCAGATCTCAGAAGCTAAGCAGGGTCAGGCCTGGTTAGTACCTGGATGGGGGTCTGCCTGGTAACACCAGATACTGTAAGGCTTGGGAGAAGGACCTGGCAACTTACTCCCAAAAATCAACCCACCATTGAAAACCCTATGAATAGCAGAGAAGCACTGACAATAGTGTTTTGCCTGTTTTCATAGGGTTGCTATGAGTTGAATATTGACTTGACAGCACCTAACAACAACAACATATTTTACTATCTATCTATCTATCTACATTTTTTTTTGGTGGGTTGAACTCAAGGCCTTGTCATGCTAGGCAAGTGCTCCATCGCTGAGCCACTCCTTAGCCCCTATTTTATTTTTTATTTTTTGAGACAGTCTGGATAAATGGTGCAGGCTACCTCTGGCCTCAAACTTGCAATGCTCCTGCCGCAGCCTCCCGAGTTGCTGGGATTACAGGTATGGGTCACAGTGCCTGGTTGTATTTTACTATGCTTAGTAAAAATAACAACAACGGTGTTTTGTATCTGTATATCTTATCTCAGATAAATTACAGCGAAACTCCTTAAAGACAGGAATGATGTCTTACACTATTATAATATCTCTAATAATAAATTTTCAAGAAACATTTGAATGGACAATAAGCACCTGGTATTTATATTATGCTATTTAATTTTTCAATGAGATTTCAATGACAATAATGAATTATGCTCTTTTCTTTTCTTTTCTTTTTTGGTCTTGGCAATTAAACCCAGGACTTTGTACATGGTAGGCAGGTGCTCTACTACTGAGCTTCACCCCCTACTTTAAATTTTTTAAATTTTGAAATAGGATCTTGCTAAATTGCATAGGCTTCCTCTTGCCTCCAACTCATAATCCTTCTGCCTCAGTTTTGCGAGTCATTGGAATGACAGGGGTGCACTACAGTAACAGATGAAACATTATTGTCAATGTTTCTCTGCTATTTATAGGGTTTTCAATGGCAGATTTTTTGGGAGTGGGTTGCTGGCTCTTCCTCCCACATGGGAGGCAATTGTTGTTGTTGTTGTTGTTAGGTGCTGTTGAGTCGGTGTCTAACTCAGAGGGACCCCTATGTACAACAGATGAAACACTATTGTCGGTGCTTCTCTGCAATTTATTATTGGGTTTTCAATGGCTGATTGTTTTTTGGGAGTGGGTTTCCAGGTCCTTCTCCCAAGCCTACAGCACCTGGTGTTCCCAGGAGGTCTCCCATCCAAGTACTAACCAGGCCCCATCCTGCTGAGCTTCCGAGATCTGATGGGATCAGGCGCCACAGTGGTATTGCTGCCGTTGTTAGGCTATTTATAAATCCTGAGTTACTGCCATAGACTTGGTACCTCAGAAACAAAATCTCTCTAGAATCCCAAAACTTTTATTCTTACTTAAGTATTATTTATTTATTTTTGCACAGCAAATAGATTCTTTTGATTCAAATTTAGCACAGTTGGCATTATGTGTCTGTGTGTTCCACCAATTGATGATCAAAATATTTTGAAGAATGCCAGGTGGTGGCAACTAAGGCAGGAGGATTGTGGATTTGAGGCCATCCTGGGGTATACAGCAAATTTTAGGTCAATCTGGGCTACACAGTGAGACCACGCCTTAAAAAAAAGAAAAGAAGAAAAAGAAAAAACAATTGTATGTGAACTGAATATGAGTGCACTTTTTTTTTGGTCATTATTCCCTAAACAATACACTATAGCAACTATTACATAGTATTTCTATTGTATTAGGTAATATAAATAATCTAGAGAGGGTTTGAAGGATACAGAAGGCTGTACCCAGGTAATGTGCAAATATTACATCATGTTGTATAAAGGACTTGAATCTGTGGAGTTTGATATCCAGGAGGGTCCTGGAAACCAATACTATGGATTCCTAGGGATGACTGTACAGTGAAGTCTGTCCATTCTCTTTCCTCTAACCACCCAATTCATCTTTTCTATTCTATTCTTTTCTTTTCTTTTCTTCTCTCTGTCTCTCTTTTGGAGACAAAGTCTTGCTATGTAGCCCAGGATAGCCATAAACTTGCAATGATCCCCCTGCCTCAACTTCCTGAATACTGGGATCACAGGCATGCGCCAGTATGCTTGGCTTCAGTTCACTCTCTCTCTCTCTCTTTTTTTTGTGGTACTGGGGGTTGAACCCAGGGCCTTGAGCTTGCATGCTCTGCAAGTGCTGGACCACTAAGCTGCACCCCCAGCCCATATTTTTACTTTTTTTGAGACAGGGTCTCGCTAAATTATTCAGACTGCCTCTGGTCTCAAACTTGCGATCCTCCTGACTCCACCTCCCACACCCTGGGATTACAGGTGTGTGCCATTGTGCTGGGCTTCCAATTCACTCTCTTAAGGACAACCAATGAAACCATTTGTTCCATCTCTTTCCAGAGATGTTTTACATTTATGTGAAAAAATATATTAATCTTCCTCCTATCATTTTTTTACAAAAATGGCAGCATACCATATACATATTTTTCATTGAGAAATATCCTGAAAATTATGCATCAGCAGTTAAAGAATGCTATTATTCTTTTAAATTATAGGATTCTGTTGTTTTAATGTTTTGATATAACCTACCTCATTTAACAAATTCTCTGTTGATGAACACTTAGGTTTCCCCCAGTCTTTTGCTATTACAACTAAGGCTACAATTAATAAATTCGGCACATGTATAATTTCAAAATATGCTTCAGAGCAATTTGGGGGTAGGAGTGTAGCTCAGTAATAGAGTGCTTGCCTAACATATGCAAGGTCCTGGATTCAATCCCCAAAACCCCTCCCCAACATAGGAGAGTAATTTGTATTTCTTTTTCTATAAGTGCTCCTTTTTATGCTCTGTCCATTTTTTTTTCTTTTGGCTTGTTGGCCTTTTCCTTATTGATTTCTAAGCATTTGTATATTAGAAAAATCAAGCCTTTGTTTCTAGTGTGAATTGCACTTTTTTCCTGTTTATTAATTGTGTTTTGATTTTACTAATTGTTTTTGTCCAAATTCTAAAATTTTTCCAGGATAGGGTAATTGGATAAAGATACCCAAATTTAAGGTTGCTCTGTGGTGCAATGGATAACACATCGGGCTATCCCAACCTTGGTTTATTAACTGTGGCATAGAGGACAGTGATATTTCGAAACCCTGGAGTCCATTTTTTAAAATGGGAATGGGTACAACTAAAGGGGAAAAAGTGAGCTAGGAAAGTACTCTAAAAAAATATGCCACATTTCCACGTGCAAGAAACATTTTCTTAGTTACTACTGTGGATGCACCTCCTTGTTTAGAGAAAAAGGGCTCACGGTTTTAGTGAAGGTAAACACCAAGAAATAGTCATCATTGCTGTTGAGATATTGCTCTGGATACGAAAGAAGCAGCAATTCATTGTATTTGGGACACCTGGGAAAATTTTGCAGGAGGAAGGGCACTTGAGATGAGTTGTGAAGACATAGATAACTGAAAGTAAATGACTAGATGGTCCAATGGTTCAACATCAATGGAAGTAGGATGTATTGGGAAAAGTGTGATTGCTTCAAATGGAAGAATGTACAATGTTAGATGTTAGATGTCAATAGGTCATAGATTAAATTCCTAGCTCCAGGGGCTCAGGAAAAAAGTTGACAAGGTTATATAGGCTATATTTTCCTTATTGATGAAGAAATTAATTTTTTAATATTTTTTAATTTTATTGCTAGAGATCAAAATGAGGGCCTTGTGCATGCTAAGCACATACTCTACCACTGAACTACATCTCCAGCTAATATTTGAAATTTATAGTGACATAATTCCAGCTTGACGTATGGCTTGTAAACTTCCTCACAAAGATAAAGAACTGTGATTGTATCATACTACAGAGGAGGATTATCCCAGGAATGAGGGAACTATCCTTGGCATTACCTAGATTTTTTTTTTTAAATAGTCTTTGCTAAACCTATCTCCACCCTTTTCAGGTCTGGTGAGTCTGCCTCATGCTTCTCTTAGGAAGAATTGTCTAAAACAAAGGCCTGTTTCTCAAGAGCATCCCTCAGTAGACCTAAGTTTCAGGTCTATTTCAGGTCCGTTTCTTCAGGAATGGCAGGATTGGAAAGCATGGGTTGAGAGTTTTGGATGTTATCTTCAAACATATAGATAAGAGTTTCCTTCTAAAGTGTAACATAAAATCTGAGCATGTGCTGAGATACTCTCCATGAATTTGACTACTTATTTGTAGTCATATCATTTTGGAAATATTTGCTATTATCCTTCTCTTAAAGTTCATAATCACAATGATATCATAAAAGATCTGAGAAGCCAGGAGTGGTGGTACACGCTTGTAATCCCAGGGACTCGGGGAAGCAGAGGCAGAAGGATCACAAGTTTGAGACGAGAGGCAGTCCACGTAATTTAGTGAGACTCTGTCTCAGAAATAAAAAACTTAAAAAATGTGCTGGGGGTGCAGCTCAGTGGTCCAGTACTCGCAAAGCATGCAAGCATGAGGCCCTAGGACTGCAAAACAAACAAACAAAAAAGACAAAACAAAACAAAACAAAAAGATCTGAGAATTTATCCAAAGGAAAGGCACAAAGTACAATAGGAAACCTTCCAGTTTAAAAGAAATGTTTAACTTATTTATCCCTTATTTACATTTTCTCATAATTTTGAGAAAAGCTATTACTTATTCCTTGTTATCCCTTACATTTGTTGCCTTATTATTCCTAATTTACAAGTTTTCTCAAAATTTTGAGAAAAAATGTAAGTAGTAGGGAGTATGAAGTTTCTGAGAAAAGAGAGACATAGATTTTTTTTTTTTTGAGGTACTGGGGTTTGAACCCAGGGCCTTGTGCTTGCATGCTTTGCAAGTGCTGGACCACTGAGCTGCCATCTCCAGCCCATTTTTTTTTTTTACTTTTTTGAGACAGGGTCTCTCTAAATTATGCAGACTGCCTCTGGTCTTGAACTTGCGATCCTCCAGCCTCCACCTCTGGGATTATAGGCGTGTGCCACCGTGCCCAGCCCAGATTTGGTTTTTCAAGAAGTTTTAACTCAAACTAGAATGCTATAGTTTTCCTTATTCTTAAAATTTATCTCCTCTGGCTGGGCATGGTGTTGCATGCCTGTCATCCAAGGACTTGGGAGGTGGACACAGGAGGATCTTGAGCTCTAGGCCATCCCCAGCTACAGAGCAAGACCATTTCTTCAAACAAAATTAAAACAAAACACACAACAAACAACAAAAACAAAAACAAAATAATCTTCTCTGGTAGAGAAGATTACTTCTCTACCTTACTATCCTATTTCTTTCCTCAGGAGATTTATTTTTCTTTTCTTTTCTTTTCTTTTTTTTTTCAGTACTAGGGGATTGAACCTAGAGTTTTGAGTATGGTAGGCAAGTGCTCCACCCCTGGGCTGTACCTCCCACACCATTTATATTTTTTTATCTTGAGACAGGGTCTAAATAATGCAGGCTGCCTCTGGCCTTGAACTCACCATCCTCCTGGCTCAACCTCCCAAGTCACTGGGATTACAGGCATGTACCACTCCACCTGGCTAGAGATTTGTTTCTTGGTTTTTTCTTTTTAAAGGCCTTTATATCTACCTTTTCTAAATAAATAATTGAATGAAGAAACTTACTTTTTCTTCATGACTGAGTCCTCACATCTGTAAGTAATAACTGCCATTTATTAAGCCTCTACTCTAATATGTATGGGAGAAGGATTTGGCAATCCACTCCAGAAGCAATCCTGAAATAATCAGCCATTCAAAACATACTGAGGGAGCTGGGCACGGTGGCGGACGCCTGTAATCCCAGCAGCTCGGGAGGCAGGAGGATCGCAAGTTCGAGACCAGAGGCAGTCTGCGTAATTTAGCGAGACCCTGTCTCAAAAACTAAAAAAATGGGCTGTGGGTGCAGCTCAGTGGTCCAGCACTTGCAAAACATGCAAGCATGAGGCCCTGGGTTCAACCCCCAGTACTGCAAAACAACAACAACAATAACAACAACAAAACCCCCCAAACCACAATGAGGGTTGCTATGAGGTGGACCCAACTTGCAGCACCCAACAACAACACTTTAACACATATCTTTTATGTATGTATGTTTGTATGTTTTTTTTTTATTTTTGCGGTCCTGGGGGTTGAACTCAGGGCCTCGTGCTTGGATGCTTTGCAAATGCTGTACCAGTGAGTTGTACCCCCAGTCCATTTTTTAATTTTTTGAGACAAGGTCTCGCTAAATTATGCAGACTGCCTCTGGTCTTGAACTTGTGATCCTCTAGATTCACTGGGATTACAGGCCTGCACCACCGCACCCAGCTCTGTATGTATGTAGCTTTTGAGACAGGGCTCACTGTGTAGCCCAGACTGGCCTTGAACTCACCACAATCCTCCTACCTCAGCCTCCTGAGTGCTGGGATTACAAGTGTGTACCACCATGCTTGGCTCTTATTATTTTCATCAATCAGAAAATACCTACGATGAATGCCATTTAAGAGAAAAGAAAACAGAATATCTGAGAACTTAGATAATTTTCCCAAGGCCATAGAACTTGCAGTACCTGTTGAGTGTGGTAAAGTGATCTTATATAAAGATAAATCTGTTGAAACGTGTTTATTTTTTTATTATTTTTTTGTGGTACTTGAGGATTGAACTCAGGGCCTACCCCACCCTTTGCAAGTGTTCTAACACTGGGCTGCACCTCCAGCCCATATTTTTAATGTTTTATTTTGAGTCAAAGTCTTCTTAAGTTATGCAGGTTGCCTCTGGCCTTAAACTCGTGATCCTTCTCTCCCTTCACCTCCTTCGTCACTGGGATTACAGGAATTCACCACTGTGCCTGGCTGAACTTTATCTTAGATAACAGCATATTACCTACTATCCAGTTTCTTTTTTTCTTTCTTTCTTTATTTTCTAATTTTCATTTGTTGTATTTATTTATTTGTGGTACTGAGGCCTTGCACACACTAGGCAAGTACTGTACTAACTGAGCTGCACCCCCAGGTCTGTTAGACTTAAAAATGAAAAAACACAGGAATTCCAGAATATGTCGGTCTTAACTTTGTTTTAGTAAAGGTCTTGCAACAATTCTAAGTTTATTGGGAGAGAAAAAATTATCAGTTATTATGTAAAGGAAGAAAAACCTTGAAACACATTTTCTTTTGATTGGCCATACGCTGTGTCATAGAATAATGCTCACTTATCCTCTCACTCAGCAAACATCCAGGGAGTGTTTATTTTGTACAAGGCTCTGGGTTTGGCAGCGAGGAATATAATGCTGACTGGGAAATAGCCTATTTTCAAGAAATTGATGATCTAGTTATGCACGATTATAAACATGTAAATAATTACAACTAAGCAGAATACGCCGCGTTGAAATCAAAGTCATAGGAAAACAGATTTTTTGTTGGAAGGAAATCATACTTACGTGCCTCATGTAACATAAACAAAAGTGCTTAGAATTCAGCTGTTAAATAGACCAAAGGTGGTAGTGGTTTGTAGCTGTAGGTAACTATAAAAGGGTTATTTTTGATGGCTTGGCAATTTTATTTACAAAAATTGAAGACATTTTCTGAAATATAATCTTTTATTATTTCCTCAAAGGCTAGTGTTTCAAATAATATGCAAGGGCTCACTTACCTTATTGAGAGTTACGTAGTAGACACTTTTCCATTCTTCATATTCACCTGACATTTTAGAGAATTAAATATTGTCACATAAACAATTATAACCAATAGTAATATAACCAAGTGGAAGATTACAGAGTATGAGCAAGAGTAGCACCCACATCAAGACAGTCAATAACTCAAAGATTCTTAAATTTCTTCTTTGAAATTATAAGATACATGATCTTGAAAGAGAATGAGCATAATAAACAATCCATTTATTCCATGTATTAACCTAATGGTGTCTCATCCTTGGAAAGATGTGTTGTACTTTTCCTATTGGCTTAGAATTTGAACCAATAAGGAAGGAGGAGCTCTTTATAATTATTCACTAAGGAAGGCTGGCCTTGTGAGTACTGAGTAAAGATTGCTTTGTTCTTTATTTAAGTGTGATTTTCAGAGCTTTATAGTATTGATGTTTTCTTTTATTGACATAGTAAGCAAACACTTTTTTTTTTTTTGGTGCTGTCTTTGTGCCTGGAAACATTTTCTCCAATGTTAAGAATACTTTCTTATTGTTCAGACTTAAGATGTGATGAAACCTTACCAGATGTTCAAAGGAAAATCATGACTTTAAATACAAGTTTATATTATCATGTTGAACACATTTTGTATGAACAACATTAATATTAATTTGCTTGATTTGTTTGAAGTTTATAATTACCAGAGCTCTTTCATTTCAAAAGTGGCATATATTACAGTTATTAGTCTCTTTTAATGGCTGTTTAGAAGGAGAGTAAATGTTAGGTTCTCGGCAACAGCTATCTTGAGATTCTGGATTATTAAATTTTTTTGACATTTAATAAAAGGTGTTTGTCATTTCATTACTACAAAAACCTCGGAACTCAAGGGATCTCTAAGAAGACCCCAATTTTTTCCCTTTGTATTTTTCTCTACGTGGGTGATTTCATCAGAAAATTTACCATCCTGAGGTCTTGGCTGAAGTATTACTGATTTCTAGAAAAACTACTAGAATGTTCTAATTTAATATGAGTAGGTGTTCTAAGTAGATCTAAACTGAAGAGAAATTCACTTGCACTTTCCTGAAATTTATATTTAAAGAAATCTGTGTCTTGGCTGGAAAGGAATATTTTATCATGAAGTTATTTCATTTCTCTATTCTGTGAAAAACAGGAAAAGAGGAATGCGAAGTAATTGCAAAGACAGGGGTCAGAGGAAGGGAAAAACGGCCAAAACCTTTAGCATATCACCAGTCAGATAGGGTAAAAAATTTTCGTACCCTGAAGGCAGTGAACATTTAATGTCAGAACACAGAAAAAAATAAAACAGGGGAGGCAGGGTGTGTGGAGGGGAGTGAAACAGGCTTAAGGGACTGGCTAATAATCAACGATGGTAAAAGAGAACAGAACACTGTTGCTTCTTCTTGGCACTTGAGAACTCAGGCTCCACAGCGGCAAAGGCCGGTGCACGCGTTTTGGGCTTCCGCCAGCATGTTCAGACCGCACGTTGGCGGCGCGGGTTGGGACCAGGCAGCCTCCGTCCGAGTCGTGGGGGCCTCGGGCCCTTTGTCTCCCGCAGGGCGCCGCCGTGGCTGCCCTTTCTCTGCCCCGAGCGAGCGGCCCCCGTTGGGCAGCGCCGGGGCGGTCTTCTCGCCCTGCCGTCCTCCCAGCTGCGGCCGGGACTCCGCGCGCTGGCTGGCCGGCCCGCCCCAGCTCGCATTTCCTCCCTCACCTCGACCGGCCAGTACGACCTTGTGTTTGTTTTGGTTTTCGGGCTCAGGAGAGAGTGACGAGGGCGCGAAACCGCGGTGGCTCGCCGAACCGCTTATTTTGGCAGACATTCCGGGCCGGGTGTCCTACGCTCAGCAGCGCGAACCGGCTCCTGCCTTGCCCGGGAACGCGGCGCGCTGAGGGGCTCGCTTACCCCCGGGGTCTCCCTGGCGAGGACCCGCCGAACGCCACAGGCTTCCGGGCCAGCCCCCGGGGGTGGGGGCGGGGGTCCGACGCTACAGCGCCCGCGGGCTCGGGTCGCCCGGGCCGGCCCCGCGGGGCGGGCCGACACACCCTGGCCGGGGCCGGGGACGAACCAGAGGTCGCGGCGGGGAGCCGACGGGGTGGGGGAGGCGGAGGGCGGCGATCCACCTGGCGACGTGGCAGCCATTGCCGAGTCGGCGAGACCCCTCCCCACTCGGCCGCCCACCCGCCCTCTCGCGGCAGGCTCCTGCGAGGCTGCTCTTCCCCGGCCGGACGGAGAGCGGCAGTGTCTCCCTGCCCGGTGCGCTCGCCGCGCGTCTCCCCCCACGCGGCCGCAGCTGCTCGCCAGCCCTGCGCCGCGCCGTACAGCGCAGTGGCGGCGGCGGGAAAGGGTTGCGGACCCGCGGCGCCGCGTCGTTCACTTGACGACGCTACCCGGGCCTCGACGCCTTGCGCGCGCTCCGGGAGCAGGTAAAGGCAGCGGGTGGGAGGCGGGCGGTGGGTCCGGGTCAGGGTCCCGCAGGGAAGGGGTCCCGGGCCGCCGAGTCGAAGCGGAGGGCCCGCGGCAGCGGCGAGTGGCGCTGCCACCGAAAGCGAAGCCCCGGTCGTCGGGGCCGGTGCGGGCCGTCCGGTCCGCGGGTCGGGCCGCGGGACAGAAGGGAAGTGAGGCGTCGGCGAGAGGCGGGCCCTGGCACGCCGCCCGAGGCCGGGCGAAGGCGGGCGCTGGGGCCGCTTCCCGGGCCTCAGTGCCTGGCGGGCCTCCAGGCCCCGACACACCCCTCTCGCCCCCCAGGGTCTACGCGGCAGTTCCTGCCGCGACTTGACCTTGCGCTCCTCGGAGGGCTCTGGGCTTTCCCAGGCGGAGCCTCCTGGGAACTTGAGGCCACCTTCCTGAGCACGTAGTCTCGGCAGGGCTGTTTATTTACTCTTTCAAACCCTAGCGCACGGGCACTCACTCAACACGTTGGGATTTTAGGTACCGCAGGTAGACGTTCCGCTGCCTTAGTATTTGTGCGTCCTTGACTCCGCTCCCCACCCCCATCCACAACTTTGAGTTAACACGGGACCCTCCTTGAGCCCTTCTCTCTTTGGGACCCTGTCCGAGCTCTCCGTTTGGAAATCCGGTTTCGATGGAGTGAGTCATAGTGGGGGAGCACAGTTTATCCCTCAGGCACTTTTGGTTACAACAGTTTTTTCCCCCAGAGAAAGAGAATTAAAAAGCCTAGATGCTAGATCTCAGGAATGGCTTTAAAGAACCTTCTTTTGGCAAACGTCTTTAGAATCAGGATCTGATTTTTGTGGCTCGGACAGGTTTGTACACATTCTTACCATGCAGTGGTTGTACTGTCTCCATAGCACAGTTCTGACTTGAAGGCAGGATTGGCTGGTTTTTCTACTCGACATCTGTAAGCCAATCAAGAGGCGCGGCTTGCCTGGAGACTGGTTAACTAGAAAAGGTGGGGATTGGTTGAGCGTTGAGAAGAAAATCCCGGCCTCTTAGAAAACAATGACTAATTTCCAGCTGCCCTTCTCCCAGGTTTTTTTTTTTTTTTTTTTAATTATGTTATCTTCTGATACCATTATCAGTCTTTTCATTCCGTTGTTTTTTCCAGTATTTTCTCTCGAACCAGCTCTCTTTTGTAAGTCAACCTTACTCAGTTTTCGCTGAAAGAATTCTTTCATGCTGTAAGAAATATAAACATGCGTTTTTGTGTTTTGATAAGTGTGGTTTAATTTCTTTTCTAGCATTGTTTCTTTGAAAAGGTCAGAAATTAAACCCATTTTTTAGTTACCATGCCAACGCTTTTATTAAGTGTTGTGCTAGGATGGGGGCTACAGTAGTGGAGATGTTGGGAAGCATAGGAAGGAAATGGCTGCTTTTCTGGAGGGAAGCTACAGTTAATGAAAAAAGAGTAACCCATAAAACAACAGCAACCTCCACCTACAAAACAGCATACGGTTTATGAATGTCAAGTTTGTGCACCTGTTGATTATAGTTGCTTTGAGGAGAGAATGGGAGTACTAAAGTTCAGGAAAAATGTGCTTAAGTTATGGTAAAGGCGTATTTTTTTCTTCATTAAAGTATATTAAAAGTTAAATAGAGGTTGGTGTGGTGGTGAATGCTGGTCATCCTAGCACTCAGGAGGCTGAGGCAGGAGGATGTCTAGTTTGAGGCCTGCCTGGGCTACATAGTGAGACCCTCCCCACCCATACACACGCACGCAAGCGCACACACACGCACACACACAAACATACACAGTGCATGAAAGGCTACATAAATGGTATCAGTATAGGTGTATTTTAATTTTATTTTGTATATACTGGTGGTGCCAAAAAATGTATATACATTTTAAGAGATGTTATCTATGTCTTACTTTTTAAAGTTGAATTGAATTACAGTAGCAATGTGTAGTATGACCTTGTAATTGCATAAGACAAATGTGACTTGTATTCATTGTTTGTTATCAGTGTATATTGAGTATTACGATTTTAATACAGTTAATGTGTATACTTTTTTTGGGTATCCTCTGTATATATATTTTGCAGTCCTGGAGATTGTACCCAGGTCCTTGCACATGCTAACCCAACATTGCACCACTGAACCGTGCCCCCAGGCCCATTTTTATTCTTTGAGAGTCTGGTTGAATTTCTCGTGCTTCCTCTGGCCTCGAACCCGCAATCTTCCTGTCTCAGATTCCTGAATTGCTGAGATTACAGGTGTGGGCTCCCTGCTAGTACAGGTGCATTTTTAAAATGCTAATTATTTTCTTTTAAAACCTCCCTTCTACAAGGTTATACATGTCTTTTGATACACAAAGGGAACAATTATTAGTCAACTTGAATTTCAGAAAATCACTACCTATCTTTGCCTTCCCTTCAGCTTTATATATGCTATTATGTAAGTTGTGGGAAGAATCTCAGTTTGCCATGTCAAGCAGTAAATCTCAACAGGTAGTTATTAAATTCCTTTTTTTTTTTTTTTTTTTTTTTTTTTGCGGTACTTGGAAGTTGAACCTGGGGACTTGAACATACTTTGCAAGTATTCTACCACTGAGCTGCACTCCCAGTGCCCCCTTCTTAAATTATTTTTATCTTGAGATAGGGTCTTGGAGTTACTTAAACTTCCTGACTCTCCCTTATCCTCCTGACTCTCCCTGTTGAGTCACTGGGATTACAGTCATGTTTTACCAAGCCCTGCTATTAGGTACCTTTAAAAGTAATTTGTGTAAGGAATTAAAGAAGCAATTAAACATTTTTTGATATCTACTATGCTAGGCCCCCACGTGTCTGTCAGTTTGTCCTGCTGTGGGGCTTGCGGGTTGCTGTGATGCTGAAAGCTATGCCACCAGTATCTCAGATACCAGCAGGACCACCCGTGGTTGATGGATTTCTGCTGAGCTTCCAGACTAAAACAGACTAGGGAGAAGGATCTGGCAGCCCACTTCCAAAACAATTAGCCATTGAAAACCCTATGAATAGCAGAGAAGCACTGTCAAATATAGTGCTGGAAAATGAGCCCTCCAAACTGGAAGGCATTCATTAAGGAGACTGGGGAAGAGTTGCCTCCTCAAAGTAGAGTTGACCTTAATGGCAGGAATGGAGTAAAGCCCCAGGGCCTCCTTTTGCTAATGTGGCAGGACTCAAAATGAGAAAAACATCATGGCTGCAATAATGGGTCCAAACATAAGAAGATCATGTGCATAGCACATTGTTGGGTAGTTATTTGTTCTGTTGTACAAAGGATCACTGTGAGTCAGATGTTGCTAAAGCAACAACTATGCTAAGCAATGAATAGGCTTTACATCATTAACTTTATTGCCCTCACCTTCAGTAATAAAATGGGGCATATGTCTTTCTGTATGTTCCAGGCACTGTTTTAATCACTTTACATATACCATTGTATGTAATTCTAGCAAAAAGATTTGCACTGTTGTTAGTACTATTTTACAGATGAGAAGACAGACTGAAAAATGTTAAGAAAATTACTGAAAGTAGCTGGTCGCGGTGGCGCACACCTGTAATCCCAGCGGCTGGGGAGGCAGAGGCAGGAGGATCGCAAGTTCGAGACCAGAGGCAGTCTGCGTAATTTAGTGAGACCCTGTCTCAAAAAGTAAAAAAATGGGCTGGTGGCACAGCTCAGTGGTTCAGCACTTGCAGAACATGCAAGCGCGAGACCCTGGATTCAACCCCCAGTACCACAAAAAAAAAAAAAGAAAAGAAAAGAAAAGAAAATTACTGAAAGTCACCCAACTAGGATATATATTGAAGAATCAGGATCCATTCAAACCTAGATCTCTTTTTGGGAGAGGGGAGAAGGGAGGGAGGACAGGGTTTTTATATGAATTCCAAGCTGGCCCCTAACTTACAATGTAGCCCAGGCTGGCCTGGAACTCGCAATCTTTTTGTGTCAGCCTCCCGAGTGCTGGGATTACAGCCATGTGCCACCATGTCCAGCTTTTCAAAGTCTCTGTCTTAGTATGGTATTCCCATGGCCCTCTAAAACTAAATCTTTGATATCTACTAAAAAACTGTTTCCAAAAATCCATTCAACCTATCAATTGTAAGATACATTATTATTTTATGTACTACTACAAAAAAATCACTTCAAAGTAAAATGTGATATGTCATTGATTCTAGCATGCACCTCTGCAAAATTGATGAAATAAGATACGTTGATTTGTCACCTGAATTTTTTCCCATAGTGTCAGTAGTTTATTTGCTTTTATAAAACCATATGTAAATTTTAACATGATTCTGAATTTTGGTGTATTGAATTTATTTCTCAGGTGTCTTCCTACCTACCTCACTAAAGTCTGAAAATATGTCTAGATGGTAAGTTGTTAGGCTGTTGGAAGTTAGGCCCTACAAGGCTTAGGGAACATTTTAACCCTCTTATTCCACATCTTGATATTATTGTCCTCCAGATATTATTTAATTAGTACATCTAGTTTACAGTCAGTCAACTCTATATGAACTCATATAAATTTAAGAATTAAAAGTACATTTCATTCATTTCAGTGGAGCATTAAACTGGCTAAATCAGCTAGATTTTTATGACTAGTAGTCAATGGAATTACTGGATCAAAGAACCCACACTGTTGTACTTGCTATAATTTTGGCTCTGGTTGTACCAGTTTCACTAAACCTCATTAGACTGATCGTGGACACTCCATAGCTCTAAATATGGATTGTCTGTTCATATCTTTTGATCTTATATTAGGTCAAGTCGTTTTTCATTAAACTCTGACCAGGCTCCCAAAATATATATTGTTGTTAGTGTGTGTGTGTGTGTGTGTGTGTGTGTGTGTGTGTGTGTATTTATCTTTTTTTTAAAATGCAGGATCTCCCTATGTAGTGCAGGTTGGGCTCAAACTTGCAATCTTCCTGCCTCCACTTCCTGAGTGTGGTATTACAGGCATGTCTTACCATGCCCAGCATTAGTGTCTTTTTTTTTTTT